>CAMTDV010001452.1:0-11783 GCA_947069175.1 Scalesia atractyloides | reverse complement strand
TATCAATGGGAATGCAATAACTAAGATGCTGATTTGAAGACAAATCCTACCCCCAATCACCATAATTACAAACCTTAACATGAACGTATGTGGTTTTATGAGGTTATACATGTTCCCATTTTGATTTTTTGTTTCTATTTTACTTTGTTACTCTTCCACCACCTCTTTATTTGGTAGCCCTCTATTTATGTTTTTTTAGTTCGGGTTGTTTGTCTATTGTTTGTTTCTCGTGTTGGGGGTCTCTCTGGAAGCAGTCTCTCTATTCTCAGAGATAGACGTAAGGTTTGCCTACATCCCACCCTCCCCAGACCCTACCAATATTTTTGCTATTTGTGGCATTTAGTGGTACGGCCAGTGGCGAAGCTTGAGATTTCCAACCGGGGGGTCGAAAACATATAAACCTAAAAAAATTATAAAAACGGGTGTCGAAAACGCACATACCTAAAAAATTCAATACGTAAACTAAGTACCGGACACTACTGAGCGAAAAGTTCGGGGGGTCGGGCGCCCCCTCCCGCCCCCACAAAGCTACGCCCTGGGTACGGCGGTTGTTGTTGTTGTTGTTTAGGAAGACAGAAACCCTAACCCATATATTATAGATAGGCCCTATTGTACTTGTAATTCGTTGAGCACCTGAATATATAATAATAATAATAATATAATAATAATAATAATAATAATAATAATAATAATAATAATAATAATAATAATAATAATAATAATAATAATAATAATAATAATAATAATAATAATAATAATAATAATAATAATAATAATAATAATAATAATAATAATAATAATAATAATAATAATAATAATAATAATAATAATAATAATAATAATAATAATAATAATAATAATAATAATAATAATAATAATAATAATAATAATAATAATAATAATAATAATAATAATAATAATAATAATAATCCGCTAGTTGCAGCCCGTGAACGTCGGTCACACGGACGGAACCACGTAAATCTTGAGTTCCGTTTTCTCCGTTTTGATTTTTGTTTGTGTTTGATTGTTTGGTTGCGGTTTGCTATCCAAAGATACATGACAACACCCCCAATCACCATAATTATCAACCCTAATATGATCATATATGATTTGAAGACACTCTTACCCTCCCTAATCACCATAATTATAAACCTAAACATGAACATATAGTTCATATCGTACACATAGGTTTCAAGCAAGTAATCATGTCAAAGTATAAGTGAACAACTACAGGTTATTGGACAGAATACAGCGTAATTGAATCGTAACTCAAAACAATAACAGATGACTGTCAGCAGCGAGATTTAAACAAGGCAAAGCAATAACAAACTGCACAAAATTCTTTGAGCATGACGAGATACACAACAGTATATGTACATACTCGAGAAGATGAAAGTATTGAAATTGAGATCGGATAAAATTACCTGGAAGTAAAAATATAAACCCTAAAAATGGAATTTGAGTAGAAGAAACAGGGTGAGGAGAAGAAGAATAAGATTTGTTTGTTGTTCGGTTATCGATTACCCCACGCCACCAACCAGGCTGTCCGACTTTGGCCCCATCCACAGCATCATTATTCTTATTTTAATTATTATTGTAACATTTTAATTATTATTTTAACAAATAGAAAATATACCTAGTATAAAATCCCCTCATTCATTCATCTTAGAGTGAAAAACATACATTACACAACAACATGTCGTTTTATATTAGTTAAAGAGCATTAAATTGAATATTCATACTTTGTTCGCTCGGTATTAATTTGGTTCATTATCGTATCGGTATCACATCATTACTCATCATGGTTTAAAATACTAATATATATATATATATATATATATACATTTTAAGATGCATGGAGTGGACACCTAAGCGGTATACCAGGAACATTGCCCCCGGGTATTCGGGGTGATTTTTACCATGTCATTTCAAAAAACTAACGGTTATAATCATTAAAAAAGACTAAAGAAGGGGATTTAGTTACATATCGTCGTGGGAGATTGTAACATCCGGCCCCTCTCACCACCAATATTGTCTGTTTTGCCCCTAATGGTTGCCTATCTAGGAGCTCACGGATTTGTTTTTTGTTGCCCCGGTGGAGACTTCCCAGGAGGTCACACATCCTAGTACTACTCCCACTTGAGCACGCTTAACTGTGGAGTTCTAATCTCATCCACTAACATTAAGCCCAAAACGCGTTGGTGATGTAAGAGGCATTGGATTACTTATGAACCGAGGATCTCTCCTGGCCACGGCTGATGTGGGATTTGGCTAGGGTGTCACATTGATCCATGTTAATCTTTCGGTAGTTGATATCGGTATCGGTGTCGTTACAATCACCCCCTTAGGGACTCATCGTCTTTGATGAGGTTTGCCCCACCATCTCGAACGGCTCAGGAGTGGTTACAATCACCTCCCCCCCCTAGGCCTCATCGTCCTCGATGAGGTTTGCCCCACCATCCCGAACGGCTCAGGAGTGGCTCTGATACCATTTGTAACACCCGGGCCCTCTCACCACCAATATTGTCCGCTTTGCCCCCGATGGGTTGCCTATCCAGGAGCTCACGGATTTGTTTTTGGTTGCCCAGGTGAAGACTTCCCAGGAGGTCACCCATCCTAGTACTACTCCCACTTGAGCATGCTTAACTATGGAGTTCTCCTCTCATCCACTAACATTAAGCTCAAAACGCGTTGGTGATGTAAGAGGCATTGGATTACTTATGAACCGAGGAACTCTCCTGGCCACGGCTGATGTGCGATTTGCCTAGGGTGTCACATTGGCCCATGTTAATCTTTTGGTAGTCGATATCGGTATCGATGTCGTTACAGAGATTATAGGATATCATCGCAAATTCGCAATTGGCAGCCGGCTCTAGTGATTGCCGGACTCTTTATAGATTGATAATTAGTTCTTTTATTAATGTTTTATACGTTTGTACTTGATTTTCTATTAATGAACTTTGGTGTGTTATTAATGTTTGTTAGTTTTTATGTTTTAAATTAATTTATAACGAAATGTAACAAAAAAATCTTATATAGTGGTACTGAAAATACTGAAACTGAAAAAGAGTAAAAACATAAATTGAACACGGCATCGATTATGATGGTTTGATAGTTTGATCAGTATCGTTTCATTACGATACCAATACTTGATATGATTTATAACACCATACTTCCAATTTAAATATGTATCATATCCATGTATAAAGATGCTACACATGTAACATATCCATAGATATCTTATCTAGTGGTTTTATACACTTAGCGTAGAAAAAAAACATAGTTTATAAGGACCGGTCCTAAATGCATATATGTAACAACTAACAATAGTAAGGGTTAAAGAAGGAACATTGTCCCTGGTACCCTATAGGATACCCATCATTGACTCAATATTCATGGGAATGGAAGGAAGACAATGTGAAAAATTTAAAGAGGATCGTTAGAATATTCTACCTTGTGTCACGACTAAAGGTAAATCCACAAAAAAGTCAACTATACGGTGTCGGAACAACCGAAGTGGAAGTAATGAACATGGCATCGGCTTTCAAGTGTAAAGCCGAGAAATTCCCCTTTAACTACCTAGGGTTAAAAGTTGGTGCAAACATGAATAGAGTAGCAAATTGGAAAGAGATTATTGATATGTTCAATAAAAGATTATCGAATTGGAAAGCGAGAAAATTGTCTTTTGCAGGAAGGGTAATATTGGTAAAAGTTGTCATTGGCAGCCTACCAAATTATTATCTATCTCTATATAAATGTCCCATTGCAGTTTTGAAGACATTGGAAGGGATAAGAAGGAAATTTCTGTGGGGAGGGAGCAGCGTAAATAACAAAATTAGGTGGGTTAAATAGGAAATGTTGGTAGCAAATAAGGATTTCGGAGGTCTTGGTATTGGCAGCATTAGAGATCAAAATTTAGCACTTTTGGTGAAGTGGTGGTGGAGGTTGAAGATGGAGCCTGAAAGTATGTGGGTTAAAATAATAAAATATATCCATAGTAGCAAAAGAAAAATAATCTCCATTCCGGTGAAGAGGTCACTAACGGGGGTGTGGAAAAATATCGCGGACATCGGAAAGGAGTTCGTAAAAAGAAATGTTTATGTTGTCTCAAGCTTGAGATGTAAAGTAGGTGCCGGGGATAAAACGCTATTCTGGGTCGACACCTGGTTAGGAAATGAGCCGCTAAAGATCCAATTGCCGAACCTGTATCGTCTAGCTACCCATAAAAAGTCTCTAGTAAAAGATTGCTATCGTATCGTCAAAGGAGGTAAGTTATGGGATTGGGCATGGTTGGGGCAATAAACGGTGGTACAGAAAGACAGGAAATGGGTGAACTTACAAGAAAATTACAACAACATGCAGCAACTCTCAACGACATATGGTACTGGTACAGCTCCGATCAGCAGGCTTTTTCAGTAAAAGATGTCCGACGTTCGCTATGCCCTCAACCAGACCTAAATGAACAAGCGGGTGAGTTTATATGGAATAAATGGGCCCCGGGGAAATGCCAAATGTTAGCATGGAGGGCTGTCGAAGAAAAAATTCCAACAGCTACGTCATTGAGAAGCAGGGGAGTGAACATCCAAAACCTAATATGTCAGACTTGTGGAGCAGTCGAGGAAACTGCAGGTCATGTACTGTTGCAGTGCAGTTTTGCAAAAAAGGGTGTGGATAGAAATAGCAAAGTGGATGAAGATACCACCGGTGAACACGGAATGAAGCATAAAAGAACTTTTACAAGGGCTGAACGAACTACAAAGGAGTCGGAAAGCGAGGAAAGCCATTCACGCAATAGCAATACATACGTTGTGGATCATTTGGAAGACCAGAAATGAGAAGGTATTCCGAGGAAGTCAAGGGACAGTGCAAACGACTATAGAAACAATCAAAGAAAACTCAAATTCAAGGGATGAAAACAAGATCAAAGTTTAACAATATTTTTCAACAAGAATGGTGGGATTTCACTGTGATGTGGGTATAGTGCTTTGTATTATGCTATGTTCCATTTCCTGTTTTTTGTTTTCTGTTTTGTGGCTGTATCGATTGCTCAGCCTCTGGCTGGGTATCATGTTTTAGCTGTGAAGTAATAAAAGTCTCGTTTGCTATTAAAAAAAATGACATAATGAAGCACATGGTCTAGTGGTTCTCATGTCACTTTATTAGCAAGTAGACCATGGGTTCTAATTCCAGTAACATCATTTTTAGTTGATTTATTTTTTGTTAGGTTTGTTACATATGCATTAAATGCAAATGTTATTAATTAATTAATTTTGTGTTATATTAAATCAAAATGGGAGTCATAGTTATTTCTCAAATATATTTTAAAAATTATTATTTATGTTAAAACCTCAAAATATTATCAATCTACAATTAGTTTTTTGTGTTTCATTTTTTTAATGAAAAAAAAGTCTTATTTTGTTTATTTTTTCCTTTCAACTCTGTGTATTTTTCTAAATAGATTTGGATAGGTTACGATGGTTTTACGATTGTAAATAACGATTTCGGAAGTTATGACGTAACTATACCGTATTTTCTGAATTACCCTTACAACGTGTTTTCTTTCTACGTTTCGTTGTCCAAATACGCGTGTGATGTATATTCTTTTTAAAAAGTTTATATTTTAAAGGCCTTATTTTATCTTGCACAGGGCCCACAAATTTTCAAAGACGGCCCTGTAGGTAATTATGATATCATATGCATCTAGACGTGTAAACATATAAATACAACCCTAAACCTAAAATTAGAAAATGATAGACGCCATGACTTGTAAACACACAAATAGATCAACTATATAACCCTGAACATAAAATTAGGCAATGGAGACGTTATGTAAACAATCAAACGCCAGTTGATAAATCTGTGTAGATATCTATATCAAAATGATAGATGGGCCAAAAAAAACTGAGGAATTTCAAATTATTAAAAATCTAAAGCACCTTGAAGTATTCGTCTAACCCCTTCATCGATGCGTTTATGCCAACGATTGTTTTATCGTTAGTAATATATTTATATTATATATTATAATAAAAGAATATGAACAACATTGTTTCAGTGACTTGTTAAAATAAATAGGACCAATCGACACATGGTCCATCAGTTTATGTTAGTTGAGTTGAGTCACATGTTAAGCTTAATCTATGAATTATAGTTAAACTATTATAAAACCTGGCGCGCGTTGCGGCGCGCTAAATAAATCGTTCTATAAACTTTGTTACGTATAAAATACCAAAGATTTAAATAAAACTTTATACGAAACACAGATAAGAGCATTTTTTAGAATAAATAATAAATTAAATTAAAAATAATAAGTTAGGACCAAACGTTTAGTGATGTTTAATAAAAAATACATTAGGTTATGTAACATATATCCCTTCATAGGCAAATTACATAACTGTGGAAAAGTTATCTGACCAGAAAAATTAACGTTGTCGAAGTGTTATATAATAAAATCAAAACCTTTACGTAAACCCACTCATCCCTTAGAAATTTGATAGAACAAAACTATGTTTATTTTCTGACTTTATAATAAACTTTCATAATTTTAAAACATAAAAAATTAAGCTTTTTTTCTTTTGATTTACGAAGAGAAGAACTCATACCGAACATTTAAAATTTTAGATACATTTTTAAAACATTTTTTTAATTTAATTAGATTGTTATTTCATGATTTTTTTTTAAAAAAAAGACTTAAATTTCGAATGCAAAGTCTGAAATGTTTGGTTTTAAAATAATCTTAACACTTAATTTCATTATATAATATTTTTTAATAACATGTGAGATTCAAAGGTATTTTAGCTTTGTAACAATTATTTTGCAAAAAAAGATATAATAAAATGAAGTTGAAGTGACAAATGACAATAGGTGACATAAGAATTGAAAAAAGCAACCATATTTTACCAATCAAAAAGTAAAAAAACTTTGAAACGGAAATAGTTTTGAATTTTATTTTTTTAACTCCCTTTCCTCTCTCTCTGTGCCTACCGTCTGTATACAACTATACACTTTTAACACCACCATCATAACACCCTCTCTACACCACCACCATAGTAGATCCGTGAAAAACATTGGCATCATAACCCCTTTCAGTCTTCTTCTCCGGCGAATATAAATCGTCCTGACCAACCCCTGGTCTTCTCTCTCTCTAAAAATCTCTTTACAGTCTCTCTCTAAATTCTCAGGCAACCAAATACTACATAGCTTGGCGACCAAACCCACATGTTCACCTGAACGCCACATTGTGGAGACGGACAGCGGCGGCGACGGAGAGCAAATCCAGCTAAATCGATGGCATGTTAAACCCACAAACAACAATTTTGACTTGATTAGGTCAGTCTTCAGCGACAAGATGGTGTCGTTCCGGCTACAAACCTGGATTTTCTGATTTTGGTAAGTTGATTATGGTGGCCAACTAACTGTTTTTCTGTGAGTGGCCCTTCCCCTTTACGATGTCACTGGCTATCAGTACACCACCCTTCAATATGTTGTTAGTCAGATGCAACAATGGAGTTTCTAGCCTAAAATTGGTGAGGTTAGGCCAAATCTATAAATCAGATAATATGGTGGCTAAACGAACAAACCCATAAAACTATAAAAAGTGACCGGTTTTCTATGGTAAAAGTTGGGTTGTATTTTAATATGAATGAATGATACAAACATGGTGCTGAGAAGTAAGTAGACGATTATGAAGCATGAGAAGATTGAAACTATGAGAAGCAGGGAATGGAAAAAAACTACGGCGGTGGAAAAAAGATTTTCACACTCTCCCTTTAGAAACCACTCAATGTATGCTTAGTGCATTTGTACGCTATGGTTGATAATTTGTAAATTACTGTATTAGTGTAGTTAAGAAGATGTAATTTAATATATATTATATAATAATATAAGGGAGAGCATCAAATAGAAAGTATGTTTTAGGTAGAAAGGATAGTAAGTAATTTTAGCCGTTCCCTTCTCTGTATCTTCAAAACCCAGATGTTCAAAACCCATCATCTTCAACATTTCATTCCTTTTCTCTATCTAGAATTATACATCACGATGCAATTTTTCTTCATCGATGAATGGTTCGAACACTCAATCAACCTGTTCTTCGATTTCTTTGAAGAAAACCCTGTTTACGTTTCTATAATTTCTCGTTTTTTTTAATTTAACATGATGCAATGGAACATGAGATTTCTGTTAAAACAGGTACTTCTCTACTCAAATTTCTCAAACATTTTTGAATTCAAAGTGAAGATATCTCTGATTCTACTATTTCTCTTGATGTATTCATGCGTTTGGGCAACATCATTATTTCCAATTTCATTGAGAAATCATTAATAAAAAGTTGCACACCAGGTGTTTGACAAAATGTCTCAAATAAAAAATTGCAAAACACCTTTCAGTTTAGACTTTCTTTTAAAATTGCGTTTTACAAAAGAATGAAAAAACACATTTTTTGGTGTTTTTGGTCCATTGCGTTTTACAAAATAATGAAAAAAATTTTTTTAATCCATTACGTTTTACAAAAAAAATGAAAAAACATATTTTTTGAGTGTTTTTTGGTCCATTGTGTTTTACAAAATAACGAAAAACACATGTTTTTATCCATTGCATTTTACAAAATAATGTAAAAACACACTTTTTTGTATTTTTTGGTATTTTTTGTCCATTGCGTTTTATAAAATAATGAAAAAAAACTGTTTTTTATCCATTGCGTTTTACAAAAGAATGAAAAACACACTTTTTGGGTGTTTTTTTTGTCCGTTGCGTTTTACAAAATAATGAAAAAACACAGTTTTTTGTCCATTGCGTTTTACAAAAAACACTTTTCTTTTGTGATTTTAGTCCATTGCGTTTCTTTTATATTTTTAGTCAATTACGTTTTAGAAATAAACTTTGTTTTGTGTTTTAATTCATTGCTTTTTTGAAGAAAAAAACATTACCTTTTGTTTTTTTTGTCCATTGTCTTTTAGAAAAAAACACTTTTTTTATATTTTTTAGTGGATTGTGTTTTATAATGGTTTGTTGAACTTGAAATGAAACTATATGATAATAACATGGAAATTAAGTGTGTTTGAATGGATGTCCAAAATGGTAAACCACTTGTCCCACATTGGTGTGGAGACAAAGTATAAGGTTATTTGTAAGGTGAAACCTTTGCCTAACCAACATAACTTTATGACATGTTTTACCATAAGTCCTACGTGCGGGTGCACATGGGTGGTGCAAATTGGAACCGGAATTTAGTCGAACTCGTGTGTACCCGCACGTCCTGCGGACACGAATGCAGTTCCAAAAAACCTGGCCCGCGTGTTGCTGGTTTTTGCGCTCGGAAAACGCATTTGTTGCTGTGTTTTTTAAACTGTCCAGCCATTGCATTTTTTAACTGTGTTCAGCTTGCTGCTGTGTTTTTTAACAGCCACTGTCCATCCATTGCGTTTTTTAACTGTGTTTAGCTTGCTGTTGTGTTTTTTAACTGTATTCAGACATTGTGTTTTACTTTTTAGCTGTGTTCAGCCAGCTTCCATTTTTAACTGTACTTGCGTTTTACTTTCAGCCATTGCGGTTTTGATTGAAGGGATGCCTACGTTTTTTAATTGTAGACAGTGGTTGCGTTCTACAAAAAAAAATTCACTGCATTTTTTATTGCGTTTTACGCAACTGAGTTTTCAAAATTATTTTTCTGAAATATAGCAATAGCATACTCGTTTTAAAGATTAAAAAACGTTCGTTTTTTGGTGAAATTTTTATAAAAAAAGAATGTCGTCTGAAAGAGTTATTAACGTTTAAAAAATGAGGGAGAATTGGAGGAGAGATAAACTATTACCTTGGATTGACTAGAATGCCCCTACAAAAACCCATGCGCCTCCTTTTTTGATTCAATTTAGTTCATTGAATCTTAGCCCTTGATTACTAAATGGATGGACGAGATTACTTCCTATCCTTCCTAGTGATAGAAACTTACCAAGGGCCCGCTTGTGTTCACATAATTCCTTGTATTGGAATATTCCCTTCAAAATCATATATGGATGATCATGGAACAGAGCATCATTCCACTCACCTAAGGGAAAAGTTTTCATTACAGTAAAATGTATATCTAATGACAAAACGAGGTTCCTTGAAACAAACGGAAACACAGCGTTTGTTTCTGCAACCCATTCGCACATCAAACAAACCCATCCACAACGAACGTCAGATAAAGACGAACACCGGCTGATTCCCACATCGAACAAATCGATCCACATCAAACATCAGAGAAAGACAAACATCAAACATCGTTTGTTTCAAAACTAAGAACATAATCCAAACAAGAAACTCAAGATCCATAAAAATATGAGCAGAAAAGAAAACTATCATTTCAAGCCCAAAATCATATGCAGAAAGATAAACAAATGTTCAAATCCCATTCTTCATCACCACCATCCACTCATACTTCAATCAAAAGCAAGCTTCCAACAAGCAGCAGCAACACAGGGCAGCCAAACTGCACACATTCACCATTAAACAAAGTCAACCCTTTGACCTATTCCAAGAAATCAACACTGACAGCAACACAGTACTCAAAAACATGTTAAACAATCTTTTCCTGAAATTCAAAAATTAAACCAAAATTGTAAATGGGTCAATTTTTAAATCCAAAATTACTCAAAAATTGTTGATGGGTCAAATTCTTGAAACTCTATTACACAAAAATTGTGGATGGGTCAATTCTTGAAACCCAAAATTACACAAAAAAGTTGTTTATGGATCAATTCTTGTAACCGAAAATTACAACAATCGTTTATGGATCAATTATTAGAATACAAAATTACCAAAAAATGTCAATTCTTTGAAATTCAGAATCACACAAAAGCTGTTGATGGGTCAATTCTTGAAATCCAAAATTACACAAAAATTGTTAGAAGATGGGTCAATTCTTGAAATTTAAAATTCAAAACTTTTTAGACGGATCAATTCTTGAAACACAAAATCAACAAAAACTGTTAACGGGTCAATTCTTGAAATAAAAAACTGTTAAATGGGTCAAATTATTTAAATTCAAAATTCCAAAAAAACTGTTGATGTGCCACTTCAAATTCGACCAAACCCAGGCGGTTGGTGCCAAACCATCCTGATCCACCCCATAATTACCCAAATCCAACAGCCGATCTGAAGTCAAAATTAGTCAACGATCACATCAACTTCCAAAAAAAAAAAAAACTGACCGATCTCCCCCAAATCAAGAACCGATCTTCAACAATTGCATGCACAAACCAACCAATTCCAAAAAATAATAAAAATAAAACATTACCATCCTTCCATTAAACCGCTACTCTGACTTTGTTGCTGCTGTTGAGGAGGGGGTGCACCGTACTGAGGGGCGTACTGAGGGGCGTACTGAGGGGGGTAGCCTTGTTGTGGAGGGTAGCCCTGTGGGGCGTAGCCTTGTGGTGGGTAGCCCTGTGGTGGGTAGGCGTCTTTCGGGTAGGCTTCTGGTGGATAACCTGCAATAATCGAACTACATTGATTAAAACCCTAACTTTAACTTTGAAATAAGATCTGTGAATTGAAGGGGAAGTTAGTTACCTTGTGGAGGAGGAGCACCGACTGCGGGTGGGGGATAACTCATGATGATGGTGGTGGAGGACCTCGTTGTTTGATGGAATTGAGTGCGTAAATGCCAATGGTGGAAATGGTGGTAGTGGGGGTTTTATAAAGTGGGGGTGGGGGGTTGATGTTTGTTGTGGGAATGGGAAAAGGAAGATATTGCCGTTCAAGATATAATGTTATTTTATGTAACATGATATCAAATAACATGATATAAT
>CAMTDV010001451.1:0-11874 GCA_947069175.1 Scalesia atractyloides | reverse complement strand
TTAGATTCTTATTTTATCTCCAAAATCATTTCATGGATTATTTTTGTATCAGGGTTTTCATGTTTTCAATTAATCAATTAAACCTTTACACTTAATTTTCTCTATAGGGTGTCAAAGCACTCTAACACTTCTTCCAAAAGCTAGTTCCAATAAACAAAAACCAACCTTAAAAAACATCCTCAAATTTACCTGGTTTGAAAAACACGGGTTAAAAAGGCTTTTTCCCAATGAATGAACCCGACAGTAAAAAGAATCATTTTTTATTTCGACACAAAAAAGGATTACCTTTTACTGTTTAACGGTGCCCCAAAACTGCACACTGGGGACTTCTCTCAAGGGTTTGGGGCAAGCCCGGCTGTTTTTTGGGGCACTTGAAAGGCAAGTATGTCTCCACATTTTTTATTCTTTAATCATGGGTTACCTCCTCAATGAACATGGCAGATCCTTGCCCAAAACATACGCTTTTCCAATCGTGGTCATAAAAAGCAACTCAAACACCCCCCCCTAAACCAAACCACTAAAATCCGACTGAGTCATTGATAAGTATTTTAAATTTCAAGCAAAAAAAAGCATTATTGACGAGTTTTGGCCATTCTTGGAAAAAATGGATGTAAAGACATCATCAAAAACTTTCCTAAACGTCCTTATAAATCAATCTACAAATCCATTTTAGATGCAATTCATGCGAAAGACTTCCATCTCGTTTAATGAAATGCATGAAAAATTCATCAACCGTGAGTTGTCCCTTATGCAACAAACCGCAACCACTAGAATCCACCTACTGGCTTTCGTCTTTCATGTGCAAAACAACAATCGTAGTGGCAGCCAAAACTTGGGGACGGCGACAGAAGCATGCAACTGTTGGTTCAAATCTGCATTCATATTCCAACAGTCAAGGCTCTTGGCTGGTATTCTTCCCACACCAAACACCAGTAGCGAATCCAAGTCATTCCTTGGCAAATGTCAATGGTGCTATCAACGTGATCACTCCCTCACCGACTATGTGTTTAAAAAGGTATATCATACTGCTGTTGTTCCATTATTTAACAAACACACGCAGGGAAAATACGCATAGGTTCATACTATGACACTTCATAATGGTGTGGATCAAACCAACTGGATCTTTGACAGTGGAGCCTCAAATCATGTTACTAATGACTTACACAACCTTGCTCTTCATGCACCTTATGATGAAACAGAAGACCTCGTAATACCGTCATCACTTGCTCCTAACATTGTGGGATCTAAGTTGGTTGTTCACACCAAATCTAGTCCTAACGGTTCTGTTGAACGCTTCAAAGCGCATCTTGTTGCCAAAGGCTTCACTTAGAGGCCCAGCATTGACTACATTGAAACTTTTAGCCCAGTTCCCAAACCGGCAACCATAAGCTTGGTTCTTTCTATCGCCGTCTCCCACGGTTGGACTCTCTGACAAGTCGATATTAATAATTATTCCTTCAAGGAACATTAACCAAGGATGTTTTCATGGCCCAACCTCGAGTTTTGTTGATCCCTCCTTCCCTACCCATGTTTGTAAATTAAACAAAGCAATTTACGGACTCAAACAAGCTTTCCGAGCTTGGTATGACGAACTCAAAACCTGTCTCATTTCCCATCATATTGTTTGGAAGCCTCCTGTCTCCAATTCATCACTTTTCACTCTAAACGTAGGTTCTTCTCCAATCTTCATCCTGGTGTAGGTTGATGATATCATCATCACAGGCCCTTCCACAACCTTAGTCACTCATTTCATCCAACTCTTAGCCACTAAATTCTCTTTTAAGCAGTGGCGGATTCAGAAAATATTCGTAGGGGTAACGTTTTATAAAAAAAAAGGTAACGAAATCGAAAAAACGTCAAAAAAAGGTCAAATTTTTCCAAAACTTACACTACCGCCGGAGCGCCAAGGGGTAGCCTTTGCTACCCCTTCCCCTAAGGTAGGTCCGCCCCTGCTTTTAAGGATCTCGGTCTTCTACCCTACTTCCTTGGTGTTCAAGTTCTCGCTCATTCCAACGGTATTGGTCCTTCTCAAGGGAAATACATTAATGACATAGTTCAGAAAGCCAATATGAGTGATTTTCGCCGGATTTATACTCCTATTAATTGCTCGGAAAGTCTCATATTAAATGGTGTTGCTGCCTATCCATCTCTCACAGACTATCATTCTCTGGCATTGCTTTCACGCTAAACAAGCTGTCACAATTCATGCATATCCCTGGTGATGATCAGCTAGTTGATGTCCTCACAAAGCCACTTCTACGACCACGGTTTCAATTCCTGACCTCCAAGATTGGTCTCACTATTGGTTCGTCCATCTTATAGGGGAATGTTAAGTGACCCGCTCAAATATTGCGTCCATCTTATAGGGGAATGTTAAGTGACCCGCTCAAATATTGTCGCCGGTATTTTTATTGTATATATAAATTTAAATGTGTTGTATTTAGAGATAAGATAGTCAATTGTAATTAGTTAGATTCTGAGGTTTATCTCCTAATCTTTATCCAGTAATTGTGTATGATGGTTTGTAGTTGTATATGTATGATGGTTCAGGTTTTCAATTAATCAATTCAGTTTTACACATTCATTTGATACTTGAATTCACTATACAACTAGAAACATCATCAACGCTTTTTGGATGGTTGTTTTAACAAGTTCTAATCGTTCATTAATGAATTCAACTATTCAACATGTGCATCTTAAGACCTCCAAATTGGGTTAAATCAGATCAGATTTTCAGGAACTCCCATGGCTGAAATAGATAAACTCATGATAGACGCCTGGAGTCCCTACCTTTTCGGCTTTCTCAAAAAGAAATGTTTTAACTTACATCTCTTGAATGCCAATTATGCAGTGAAGGTGAAGGTGTAGAATCGATGGAACACCTCCCAACCTCTTGCCTCATGGCTGTGAAGATTTGGCAACGGGTTAGTTCATGGTGCAATGTACCGAACATCAAATCCTTCTCGGTTTGGGGCTTATTGGAGTTCCACAATCACGCTAAGTTGTCAAAGTTTAAAGCCACAGCAGTCCAGACGGTTATACTCACAGCGCGTTGGGAAATTTTGCAGATCAAGAGACAATCTAACATTCTAGTGTAAACCGACCCACTTGGGAAGACTCATTGGGGAAATCTAGTCGTCTTTCATTTGAGAGTAGAGAAGCTGAGACAATGATTTTCAAATGATATTACAGGGTTGTAAATTTCAACTGCTAAAAATTGGGACTAACTGCAAAATAAACCATGTCCTAAAAGAAACAAGTCAAATAACCACATATAGTAAGTAACCTATTTATATGTTGTAGAAAAAGATAAACATCCTACTAGCAAAGCAAATGTAGTTAAATAGATAGATAGATAGGTAGATAGATAGATAGATGATATTCAACATGTTTGATAGAATTTCAGGTTTACGGGCGGGTTTTCTTCGTGCTGCAAGAAGGGCATTTGTACTGCTTGATACTTTCAGCTTTCGCGGGTGTTATTTTCACACACTTACCATGATACCACCTCTCGCAGATGTCACACCCGATCCAAAACTCATCACCGCTGTAATTCCCTCCACACGTCCCACAAAGGGTTTCCCCGTGCTCGTCTTCTTCCTCTTCTGCATAACCCTCGTCATAAACCCTTGGTGTGCTTTTTGATTGCCCGTCATTCGTCCTCTGTAACCAAAACAAATCCGTAAGAGTCAACGCTAGGGATGCAAACAAGCCGCGCGGCTCGCGAGCTGCTAGAGAAAAAGCTTGAAACGGTCCGAGCCTTATCGAACCCGAGGCGAGCTTGAGCCTAAAGATAAAGCTCGTTTTTTATCGAGGCCGAGCTCGAGCCTCGCATGTGAACAAGCCGAGACAAGCCGAGTTTATTTAAACTTGTTAACGAGCCAGGCCCGAACCTAATGATAAGCTTGTTTAGTAAACGAGCCCAAGCTTCACTTATCGAGCTCGCGAGCCTAAACGAGTCTATTTTTTATATTATATATTAATAATAGATAAAAAACGAGCCGGGCTATGAAAACAAAGCTCGAACCCAGCCGAGCTCGAACTCTCATAAGTATATTTAATTTATTAATTAATAGATAATAAACGAGTGGAGCTTGAGCTTTGAAACAAAGCTTGAACCGAGCTGAGCTCGAGCTCTCATAAGTTAATCGAGCTCGAGCTAGTCGAGCTCAGACTCAGCTCGTTTGCACCCCTAGCCAACACACTACCCGCCCATTTAACCACCTTTAACATGCTAGTTACCTTTGTGCTGGATCTAGACTTGTTGCCGTTATCCACATTTGGCTTGTCCTTCACATGCTTCCCCTCCGTCACGACTTCAAACACAGTGGGTATCTCATTTATCAGGGCGAACAAACGTTTCCTGTTCAAGTCAGATTCAGAGTCTTTAGCCATGAACCAGTAACCAAAACCTAAACACGTCTATATTCTACTCAGCATTAAAAGGCCTATATAACCAGAAACCAGTCTACAGGTACCAATTGTGTTTGGTTGGTGAGTCAAATCGTTGAACCCGAACATTAGCCATATATTAATTCGTGTCAAAAGGCATCAATCCTAACCTGACCCATTTATCTAAACGAATCAAACGGGATGTAATCAAGTTGTAACGTGTAATTCAGTATGTAAACTAGTTGGTGGGTAGACTTGTTTAATTTATCATTGTTAACAAATCAAACCGAAAGCCCATTTAATAAAAAATGTCAACCCGAACAAGACCCGTTTTTTAAACATTAAACAAAGCAAACCAAAAACGAGAAACGTGACGACATAATATAGAGAGAAGGTTTAAATACAAAAGGCTCTTAACGTGCAACGGTACGCGACCAATATAACGTGCGTAACAATGCTGAGTTAATTGTTATAGTGCCACCACGTTCAATTGAAGGCCTAGATTAGATCAGATGTGCGGTTGAGATGCTCGCGTATGCATCACACGATAAGGCTGTCTTGTACGTTAACGAGCCCCCCCCTCTCTCTCTTATATATATATATACATAGGGTTAGGTTCATTTGTGAACAACCCCCTTGATAGTGAACTATGTTAACTAATCCTACCCCTTGATTATCAATACACAAGTGTAATCAATGGTCAAGATTTGATGATGAAAATACACTTGTATTTTTTACGATTTGATGATGTAAATCAATGGCCAGGATTTGTTCACTCAGTTCACAAATACACTAGTGTTCACTCTAGAACCCCCACCCTATCTATCTATCTATCTATATATATATATATATGTGCTAAAATGTATGAATGGAGATGAACGGAAACAAGGTTATAGTGAAACGTGAGATACAATGAATAAGAAAGAACTGGCACCTCTCATTCCTGTTCAAACGAGCACCGAAGTAGAAAGCAACCGCTAACAGCCAAGAGTCTGTATGCACGGCCACCAACGACAGCCAATCTCTTTTGTGCATCCCGTCTCGTGCAAAGTTAATACCCAAAGCGGGTTCTGGAAGTTCTGGAGGAACTTCCTCTGCTGGAAGTGTTACTTCCCATGTTTCGTTTGGATATCCGTACAAACATAAGTTCTCCTTCTCTACAGGTGTTCATAATTCATCAAATTAACCAAAGTTAAACCCGTCAAAAGTTAGTTAAATACACCAAGCAATCAATCCATCACTTTCAGAACATCAAGTAAAATCAAACCATCACTTTCAGAACATCAAGTAAAATCAAACCACGTGAAGCTCACTGATTATATCACAAAAGAGCTCAAAATCACACGAGTTATACAATTGCATTTGAACATTAAAACTCAATTACAAATTAACACAAACAAAACTTCTGTATGAAAGTTGGATCACTAAATTGCTTATTATTTTGAAAGCTAAAATCAAATCATCACTTTTAGAAAGTCGATAACGTGCAAAAATCACTGACTATATCACAAATATGCTAAAAAAATCACAAGAAATTATGTAATTGCATTTGAACAATAAAACTCAATTACAAAAAAACCACAAACAAAACTTCTATTTGGAAGTTAAATTGCTAACTTGTTCATAAATTGAAATCCAAAATTACTTCAAAATCAAGCCAACATTTATATAATATCAAGTAAATAACGTGAAGCAAACTGCTTATATCACAAATGTGCTAAAAATCACACGAATTATATAATTGCATTTGAACAATAAAACTCAACTACAAATTAAGCACAAACAGAACTTCTATTTGAAAGTTATATTGCTAAACTGCTTATCAATTTGAAAGCTAAAATTACTTAAAAACTCAAACCATCAACTTTCAGAATATCAATTTGAAAGCTAAAGTAACTTCAAAAATCACTTATTACATCACAAAAGTGCTCAAAATCACATGAATTATGCACCTACATCTAAACATTAATATTCAGTTACAAATTAAGCACAAACAAAACCTAAATAACAAGCAAAAAATCACTGATTCCATCACAAAATCGCTCAAAGATCACACAAATGCATTTAAAGATGAAACTAAACCTGGATCACAAGTGGCGTAAAATTCATCAACATCTGCAACAAGAAACAATAAAAAATCAGCAACTAAACGAAGTGAAAAGGTACAAAAACGCAAAAAAAGGATACCGTAAGTGAGAGCTCGAACGATTCCGGCACGACGAGCGCTGTAATCCTTGAAGATCTCTTCAACGGTGCGAGGACTGGAAGAAATTGCAGCCATTTCCATAAACAGTGAATCAAAAGGTTTCAGATCTGAGAAACTAGTTACGGATCGAGTTAGGAGAACGAATCAGATGTTGATTTTGTTTCATGTCATGGATGAATTTGAAGGTTTTGTTAGAGAGAGAGAGAGAAAGAGAGAGAGAGAGAGAGAGAGAGAGAGGGGAGGCTAAAAGAGGTATTCGAAACAAGTTTTGACCTTTTTACGGAGGTGATGAGATTATAGCCGTCCGATTTTGATTCTCTTTTTCTTATCTGTGTCATCCAAATTTCAAGTTTCAACTTGAAATGTGATTCACATGACTTAAATGAACCCCTTCTCCGTCTTCGAGTCGTTCATGGTCGTGTCAGTTTCGTATGTTTCATTGTTGCCTGGATGGTGAAGTGGGAAATAAAGGGATTTCTCAGTTCATCTCTCGTCTCAAAAGGTTGCACCTTCCTAACGATAAGCGTAGAAGTGTGTTGCAAGAGGTGGAAGATGCCTTGAAGTTTTTTGCTTGATACATGTGTTGAGTCGCGCTTGCCATCACCCCGATGGAATTGTTCGTTTTACTAACCGTAACGATGATAGATAGCCGCATTATAGGGATTTTGAGGCCCTCTATCAAGGTACACGTAACCAATGTTCATGAGTGGTTCGTGTTGTATGTTGTGCTCATTAATCGTGTCTTTAAAGCACCTATCGTCACCGTCAAGAGCATTCCTCATAGTTTTCGTTTGGCTACCACTCTCTATAAGGTGGGTGCCTAACCTAGATCTGTTGAAGCATGGGTTAGGTTGTTTCTTCTATCTCGTTACACTTTGCAAGTGTTCAAACCAACAAATAGGCAAGAAAGCAACAATGACACCAGGGCTTCTCTATCGCAAAACCACTGGGTCTTCAAACGGTGATGATTTATTTTAAAGTCAATGGGTTCTAGTGGTATTGATTGATGAGAATGGTTTATAATTGTAACACCCCAAAACTCGGGCATGTTACTTTGATTGCAATTACACGTTACAAGTATCAAAAGACTTAAAACTCAACCTTTCATAACTTACGATACATATTTGACGCTTCAAAACATATAGAATACACACTAGTCTATGATGCTAACTATCCTTGTTAGATAGCTTGCAAATGCCCTGCCACAGTTCACCTAAATTCACCTCTAACACGTACTATAACATGTCAACTTTCGCTAGTGAGTCTATAATTTATAAAACACACTTTCTTTATCAAAAACCACAAGTAATATTTCATACCACACTCTATTAGTCTGTGTTGTAAGAATCGCTAGGCGCTAGTCAGTTGGTGGGGTACCGACTAGCGATTAATAGGGATTAATCGGATTGGGATATTTATATGTCATTTATAGTTATATATATACACACACACACACATTTTCATATGTAGTTTTTAAAGTAGACATGTCCCCCCCCCCCCCCCCCCCCCCCCCCCAATTGACCCTTTTTTTCAAGTAACTGGCAGCAATTTAGAAGGTTTGATAGAAATTTGGCCGTGAGCTGGCCAAAATTTGGCTAGAATAAGACTGTCATAGACCGCCTAGTGATTAATCTGCCATTAATCGATGAACTTCAGATTAGTGAATAATCGGCGACTAATCGAAATTTTTACAACCATGATATTAGTGTTTACTTTGTATAATCACACACACTACACTTAGCTTACTAACACCACACTTGACTCACCTGGATCAAACCTAATGATACAACTCACAACATGCCACATCATTCTTTGTTAATAACTCAAACTTACCTCATTATCACTTATATGAAAGCTACACACACAAGTATTGGGTTTAGCTGAACCTGACACACATTGTTTTGTCACCATTGTTGGCTTCATACACTCATACACCAAGTCAAAACGTTTACCGACATTCATGCCACAACATCTTAAACCTTAACTCTTTAACATTTAATAAAAAAGTTTTTCATGAACTTTTCCGACAAACACTTTGTTTTGTAAAACATTTTGTACCTCACACGTGATGAATATTGTGTATGTTTGTTGTACAGGCTAGGAAATGAAGGCCATTGAGCAGAGTTGGCAAAATGAGGGGTTGGGCTGGGTGGTAGCACGGGTCAAAAATACGTTGGGTCGTAAACACTATTTTTGTCTTCTCTTTTGAGTCTTTTCTTATACACCATATCTTCAGTTAGAATCTTGGAATTATTTAAGATGCTAATGACTAATGTATGCAGGTAATGGTTGGATACTATGACTTGGGTAAAGGTGCTCGGCGTTTCACTGCTTGATGGGAACTTTACAAAGCTCAAGATGTTGTGGTTGCATAGTATTTACACTTTTGGTTTGAATGTTTGGATTTCGATGTTTTAATTTGGGTTATTTGTTGTTTTGATTTGGATATTTTATTATGAGGAACCTTAGATGTTTGTTATGATTTTCAAATTTAATAAATGATTACATTTTCAAGTTCTAGTAGGTATAAATGGATATAAAGCATTACAGCAAATATAAATGCCAAAAAGATGCCAAAAAGCATTTATCCATTTAACTCGAAAAATAATTTGTGAAACTTCATAAAATTATAATAATGATACAACAGCTAAAAATAAAAGTCAGTAGTATAAAGCAATGGAAACACACAATCCAGTAATGAAAGATACGTTATGTGGTTATGTGATCAACATTCACATGTATCCTTTGGGGATGATCTTGAAAAAGGTATCAAGTGTATCTTCATCTACCACATGGACTTCCACATTCTTGAAATCTCTCAAGGGGTAAGAGGTTTCATCATCACAAACCACTTTCAGTTTATCAAACTCCTTAACTGATTTTGGCAGCTCATGCTGACACAGACCCGTGCAACCAGTAACATCAATTGCTCGTAGACGACCCAACTCGCCTATATGCAGTGGCAACTGGTGCAGGTTTAAACAGTGGGATAGATCAATGGTTCTTAACTTCGTTGAAACTGTTGCTTATTTTACACATGATCAAGGACAATTTCTGCAAGCTCTCCAACATGAATATGGTCGTACAGACGTGCCCACATATCCATAAGTGTTGTAGCCGCTATCTTCGGTAAATAACCCCAAGTCGAGATAACAATGCTTGATTTCAGGTTCTTCACTAAACAGATAGAAACTCTTTTGCAGACACTCTTGTATAGACTCGTGAAATGTAGAAAACGATTTATTCCCTTTAGACAGCTTTTCGACATCAATATCCAGCTCCCCCATTGGTGAATTGCATCTTCATCACTATAAAAATCACGTAGTTGGTTCGTCTCAAGTAAACTTTTGATGATGACTTTTAGTCGTAATTCTCTGGGATTGTAGCATGATAGATGTTTCCTAATCAAATTCAGCTTTAACAATGATATATAATATTTACGCATATCATCGTCGTACTCGGTAAATCCCACTAATAGCAAAGCTAAGGTAGGTAAGATACAGACAGCCTTACCTCTACCCGTAGGAATAGAGAGGCTGCTTTCAGTGAGACCCCCCAACTCGATAGTAGTTTTGCATTAAGCGTTGGACATAAGTCACATAACACTCAGTAATTGAAACAAAGGCCCATTAGTGCACATACCCCATGTCTTTCAGCTATCGACGCCACCACATGATGCATGATTAACCATCCTCCTCTTTTAACGTTATTTTCACGAAATTAGTGAAAAAAACGTTAAAATTAGTGCACTTTCATTTTTGCCCCCCGAACGCCCACACATATATACCTATATGTGCATACCGCAGACGAGGCATATAATATATACACACGTATATATTTAATTTCTATTAGGTAACAGCTAATACTGAAACAAAATATCAATAACTGTAAGTGTTTACTGTAGGATGTGGATGTTGACTGATAATTTATATCAATGACTGTTAGGTCAGTTAGTTAGTTGTTCATTAGTTTGTTAAGTTACAGTTTGTTTGTTAGGGCTAGCTTTATTTCATTTTGTATATATACATCATATGTGATAATGAGAATTACGATGTTCTCTCTGTTTACTCTCAACTAAATCAAGATGGTATCAGAGCAATACTAGCTCCGATCTCTTTCCGTTCATTTTTCGGTCGCTCCGTTCAATTTCCGGTTGTTTTGTTCAAATTCCGTTTCTTTTCCGATTAATCCGTTCTCTTTCCGATCATCTTCTCCGGTCAATTTTCCTTCGTTCTATCTCCATCCAACCTTTTGTCAGATTTTTTTCTTCATTCAAATCTGAAATCATGTCTGATTCAAGCAACGCATCAAGCGTTGCATCTTTCGATTCTTCGAATCCTCTATATCTCCATCCTTTGGATCATCCTAGAATGAATTTAGTCTCGAAATCCTTTGACGAAACAGGATTTGGTGCTTGGAAGCGCGCAATGACAATAGCACTATCTACGAAGAACAAATTATCCTTTGTCAATGGAGTTTCAACCAGACCATTTTTTTGTGGGTGGCAAACACCATGGGTGTAAACATCTCAAGCCACTTGTGAGTTACCTGAAATCGACTAGCTAAAAACTTGAATCAAATGTAACGTAAACGCGAATGAGCTTTTATTAAGGTTTGCTTAATAAATGAAACTGAGCCCGCTCACAAGCCTAAACACGTTTTTTATATATATAACTTTTATTTAATATATTGAAATATTATATACAAGTATACATGATAAAAATAATTCAATAATCTACACTACAATTTATATAATAGTTACAACTATAAATACATATTATATATGAAAATAAGTATAAAAAAACATATAAATACAATAATAATTTTCTTTTTTTTTACAAAATAAAGAGCCCCTCTCGAGACTCAAACTCAAACTTTAATGTAAAAGAATAAACAAATCAAACTCAAGCCTAAACTACATCAAATTTAAAAATAGCCAAGCTTAAGCCAATAACCCTATGTGAATTTAGGTTTATTTGGGTGTAAACCTACATATACATTCATGATGCGAGGGAATAGTAGATGATCATAATTGGTTGACAAGGGCGGCTGTCCAACCGGTGGGTTCCACATGGCACCCATTAAATTACTTTTTTTTTTTAACTATGCAATATTAGTATATATACATGCAGAGACAATCGTATCACAAGTAATGGAAGTAGTGTGGTGGAAAATATTGCGGGTTCAACTCCTTGTTGAAGCAAGTTGATTTATATTTGTTTTTTGGTAAATCAGAAATGTCCAACTAAAACCCTTAATTTTACTAGTTTACGTAA
>CAMTDV010001450.1:0-24704 GCA_947069175.1 Scalesia atractyloides | reverse complement strand
GCTCGGAAACATTTCGGATGTCAGTTCGCCCGGTCGTACGGTTGCGGTTTTCGGTTAATTACAACGAAAATTGTAACGAACGCCCAAATGACCGTAAACGCGTAACGAATGATATTTTTGCATTCCAATCATTAAAATACTAGATTTTAATGATTACAAAAATTTGTGCGTACATGTTCCGAATAACGATATACGTGAATCGGCATAGTTTCGCAGAATTTGCAAAATAGCCCCTAAGCTTGAATAAGCGTGTTTTTGCCATACCGAAGCCTTCAAAACTTATTTCTAAGTTATGTAAAGGGTATTTAGGGTATGTTTAGCTTATCTCATTGTTCCGGAGTGTATGACGCGTTAAACTGATTACGTTTGCGTAATAGTTTGTGATTTTACTTCCAGAAGTTGTTTAAGAGTTCGTAATCGTGCAAGAATCGAATACATGCAATTGTCGTGATAAAATACAAATCTTGAAAACAAAACACAAAAATTTCATTGATTGATAATTCGTTTGGAATTGATACACGATCGGATCACCACAAATGTTACAGTCTCCCCTACTTTAGGAAATTTCGTCCCGAAATTTAATTAGAGGAAACTTGTGGAAACAAATGCGGATATTTTGCTTTCATTTGATCCTTTTGTTCCCACGTAAACTCTGGGCCACGTTTGGATTCCTAGCAAACTATAACAATTGGAATTCGTCTACGCTTGAGTTTCTTGACTTCACAGTCCAATAACTCCACAGGTTTCTCGACAAAGTGCATAGTGTCATCTACGCGAATTTCATCGAGGGGAATGTGAAGATTTGTGTCGGCTAAACACTTCTTTATATTGGACACGTGGAATGTTGGGTGAACGTTCCCAAGTTTAGGAGGTAGCTCAAGTCGGTAGGCCATCTTTCCGATTCTTTCAATGATCTTGAATGGTCCAACGTATCGTGATGCAAGTTTTCCTTTCTTTCCAAATCTGACCACTCCTTTCCAAGGGGATACCTTGAGTAGGACATGATCACCAACTTGGAATTCCAGGGGCTTACGTCGTTTGTCCACATAACTCTTTTGACGGCTTCTAGCTGTCAGAAGGTTATCGCGTATTTTCTTGACTTTGTCTGTTGTATCATGAATAAGTTCAGGTCCAGTAAACTGAGACTCTCCAACTTCATTCCAACAGACAGGTGAATGACATTTTCGACCGTATAAAGCTTCAAAAGGTGTCATATTGATGCTGGCGTGATAACTTTGTTGTAGGAGAATTCGATCAACGGCAGATGCGAATCCCAACTACCACCAAAGTCGATCACACACGCTCTAAGCATATCCTCTAATGTTTGAATTGTTCTCTCGGTTTGTCCACCCGATTGAGGATGATAAGCAGTGCTCAGATTTAGTTTGGTTCCCATAGCAGTTTGCATGGTCTTCCAAAAGTGAGATGAGAACCGAGCATCTCTGTCAGATATGATGTCCAAAGAAACACCATGACGAGATACAATCTCATCGACAGAGATTTTGGCGAGTTTGTCAGCAGAGTAATCCTCATGAATTGCCAAAAAGTGTGCTGACTTTGTTAGACGATCAATGACTACCCAAATGGCATCATGACCTTTAGATGTGCGCGGTAGTTTTGTGATGAGATCCATCGCAATGTTCTCCCACTTCCATACCGGTATTTCTGGTTGTTCGAGCAAACCAGATGGGCGTTGGTGTTCAGCCTTGACTTTAAGACAAGTTAGGCATTTCGACACATACAAGGCAATATCTGTCTTCATACCCGGCCACCAATACTGGGTACGGAGATTCTTGTACATTTTGTCTGCACCAGGATAGTTACATTGTCTTGGAACCTAAACAAACTAAATAAACTATTGTCTTTCATATTTTAAGGCACTAAGTCGGCGTCCGATCCTAAGTGAGCATGCATCAACATCAAGCATTGTTCCCTGAAACATATGTGAAAACGAGTCAGCAAAAATATGCCGGCGAGTACATAGGTTTTGTGAGGGTGTCAAATTCATGGCCTTGAATATGTATTTTCAATACCTCGTCAGACTACTAGAGTCGTTAATTGAAAACCCTGTTATCAAAAGGTATTTGGTATTGCAAGGATAACTAACCAACTAAAACAAGTTAGTAATAGTTTATAAAAGACTTGTAGCCATGAATCTTGACCAAAACATTTGTTTGTGTAAATTCGAGTAGTAAATCGTCTTGAAGGAACTTTGTATGGTTTATATCTTAAATTGAAAATCTTTACGTGTTATTGTTTGAAAACCTTTGTTTCAAGTGATGCAAATAACGCCACGAATGTAATATGGTAAAAGCACTTATATATAGAAAGTACCAGCGGCGTATCCACCATGCTTTTATCACAATACATACATTCGGATATCTGAATCACTTACCATAAACCAGTCGTTCATTGTTCGTGTCGTAAACCAAACGTCCATTGTTCGTGTAATAAACCAATTGTTCATCGTCCGTGTAATCAAATCGTCCTTGTTTTAGTTGTGTAATCAAAGCTAATGAATGTCATTCGTGTCATGTATATAACGCACCAACAAGTTCGTTCACATTATTGAAATCGTCGTGTTTGTATAAACTATAGCATTTGTAATTTGAAAACTTGAAAACTTTTTAGCACATATGAATCACCCCAAATTATTGAAAAACATAAAATAGGGGTGCTATGTACTCACTTGGGGTTGCAAAATAAGCTTGAATCAAAGATTAAACAATCTCAAATGTCCGAGAAATCAAACGTGTCCTAAAATCGGATAACTATGTAAATATCAGGACTTTAATCGGCAGATCGGATAGAATGAGGTCTTGTAAACCAAATGAGTATTGGGTCTCATATGAAATGGTTTAACAAAGTCTACATTCTGATTTGAAAAGATTCCTAAGTGCTTTTGACCTGTTATGACTCGTTAAGGTAGTTTACGCTACTTTAACTTTTCATTTGCGTAAATATGTGTTCGGATGGTTAGATATGCGTTATGACAAGTCTAATATGCCAAAATAAGTTTAATATAGTTGCAACATTGGTTTATATGTCAAAACATTGGTCACATATGCTTAAAGTTGATTTATGCGCAAAAAGGGCGTTGTGGTCATTTATAAAGGCATAACTAGCAACTTAACATAATACTAACCAAACGACATGACCATAAGGTATAACCTCAGAGGGTTATTCCCTATACAACTATGGTCACAAATATAAGTTTGGTCGGATTCTAAGATTGACCAAACGGGTCGGACTCGAAAGTCAAATCGGTGGTCAAGATCGCTCAACTTACGACCCTAAACAAGCACTAAACTAAAAGTGACGAGTTAGACATGTTAAACATGTCTAACTAAGTTTATAAAACTGACTTGGTATCAAAATAAAGTGTTTTGATACCCGAAAATAGTTCCGTCGTAAAATGCACGTAATGCGCATTTTTGACCGAAACTTTGACTCGTCACTTCGACTAGTAGACGTGGTAATCATTAGGTATAATCGCAAGGGATTATAACCTTCGTGATTACGATCACGTTGCAAAGTTCAATTGAACTTTGCTTTGACCAATTATGGTCAGAACTGAAAGTCAAACAGAAAGTCAATTGTTTGACTTTTAGCTCATAAGAAGCTAAAATAAATAACAAGGCTAGGATAGAACACTTACTTGTGCTCAAGGAAGCCAAGATTACTAGAAAACCTCAGATGGGAGGCTTCCTAAATAGGTAGCAACTCCACTTAGAATTTAGAGAGAAGAAAGATGGAAATGAGCAAGATTTTGGTTGAAGATCAAGGGTATTTATAGTTGTTGGAGAGCTCTAGGATCATGCCAAGTGTTGGGACATGTTCTAGGATGTTTCCAAGTGTTAAGAGAGGTGTCAAGACCAGAGAAAGTGTGCATTTCGCGAGCTAGGTGTCAAGGAATGCAGTTGGAAGTTGCTAGGAAGTTTGCTGCTGTCTGATGGCTTCTCGCTGGCCGCGACTCATTTGGGCTAAGTGAGTCGCGCCCCGCCAGAGGCCAGAATATCAGAATTGGCAGTTTTAGTCCATGCAGCCTAAAAACTTGTTTTTTCGACGCGTTTTGGCACTTTTAACACCCGTTAACCCCATTTAAGCTTTATAAGGAAGAAAAAGCATAGGGAACATGAAAAATGCTCGGAAACATTTCGGATGTCGGTTCGCTCGGTCGTACGATTGCGGTTTTCGGTTAATTATGACGAAAATCGTAACGAACGCGCAAATGACTGTAAACGCGTAACGAATGATATTTTGCATTCCAATCATTAAAATACTATATTTTAATGATTACAAAAATTTTTGAAAGTGCGTACATGTACCGGATAACGATATACGCGAATCCGCATAGTTTCGCAGAATTTGCAAAATAGCCCCAGAGCTTGAATAAGCGTGTTTTTGCCATACCGAAGCCCTCAAAACTTATTTCAAAGTTATGTAAAGGGTATTTAGGGTATCTTTAGCTTATCTCATTGTTTCGGAGTGTACTTCGCGTTAAACTGGTTACGTTTGCGTAATAGTTTGCGATTTTACTTCCAGAAGTGGTTTAAGAGTTCGGAATCGTGCAAGAATCGAATACGTGCAATTGTCGTGAAATGTAAGGATAAGCATTATGTCAAGATGTCGCAAGCACAAAAGGAAAATGGGTCAAAATGAGGCAATGAAGCGATCACGAATACGGACGCCTAATGTAAGTGGCTATTGATCTCACTTCTTATTTGTCTAGATAAAGTTATCTATATTTGAATAATTGAAATCAAGTAAGGATGTACAAATAATGGAATTACTAGGGTGAGAATGGTTGAAATGGTCATTCAATGTCAATCCGATGAAACCTCAACGTAGGGTAATCAAAACTTTTAGTAGAAAGATTTAGCCGAAGAACACGTGGATTGGGTTGGGAAAGGTATGGAATGAATTGAGAGCTTGAATAATGATTTACTTCACGTATTAGAACCCTCGAGACACATGGTTAGTGAGCAGAAAGAACAAAATGCAAAATCAGCGTTTGAGCTGAAGAGGTGTCGGCGACGCCCTGCCCAGTTGCAGCTGACGCCTGCTGTCTACGTGGGTCCGACGCTGGAAAACCCATTTTTTTCACGTTATTCTCACTTTTTCTTGTCTCCAAGGACCCGATAAACTTACCACAGGTATCCCATGCCTACTATGGAGTTTTGTGAGGTACATGTAAGAACGGAAACTTAGGAGGGCAAGTACGAAGATGTGGCATGTATGTTGATATGTTTTCTTTATGGACATGGCTAAGTTTTTAATAAGTAAAACTTATTGGGACACTATAGATACGTAAAGTGATGGAACTAGTATATTAACATGCGTATAATAAAAAAATGAAATGAATGAAACATGATGCGCCTATTATAGTAGGGTGTTCAAAGGAAACTAAGTGAATATATATGCATGGGATGTAATTTAATGTGTAAACCATAGTTAAATGTAGTAAGACATGAGTGTACGCATAGACAAGTGTGTAAAAGAATCATCCGCATAGACGTGGTGATTAGCATTTATTTAATAGATTTGTGAGCATGTAAATTGTACGTAAGAGTTTGAGAAGTAAGGTACGCATGTTCGTAGTAGGACTATTTTATACCTGAAAGAGTTGGATTACATAATTTGTATACATGTTATTAAACCGTGCATATTCAGGTTTCGAGGACGAAACCTTCTTTAAGGGGGGTGGACTTGTAACACCCCCAAAATGCGTGATTTATTTATTGTGCCTTCAAATATTTTAGTGTGTAAAATAATAACTTAGTTGATAACTAAGTTAAGTGGAATGATTCTTGTGTCAAAGGGATGAAAGTTGTGCCCAAATAAATAAAGTCAAACAATAGGGACCTAACTTGTTTAAATGGAAAGTTATTATATATAAATCAAAAATTAAAAACCAAACACACACAAGTGTGTGTCTGGTCGACATTTAGAGAGAGAAAACAAGGGCTTCCCTTGTTCATCCTAAACTCACAAGAAAATCATCAAATTGAAGTAAGAATGAAGCTAAATCTGATGCATGAACACAAATTCCTTATCATCTAAGTGTCCTTGACATAAGGTAAGTTGAATTTTCTGATTTGGGTGATTTTGTAGAATGTGGGTTGCAATCAATCCATGAGTTAATGTAAAATTGGTATGATTATGAGTTAGAATTACCTCATAGAACAAGAATTATGCTTGAATTTGACTATCTATATGATTAAAAGTAAAAACCCACTTGTAGTAGCAATAGGATGAAGCATGATGATCATGTAGGTGCATAAAAGTTGTAATGTCGATGTATGAATTTGTATGTAATAGTGGATTGTTAGATAATTTGATGTAAAAAAGAAATTATGTGAGTTCGATTGATTATGATGATCCAAGTTGTGAAATAGGAAGAATATGCATAAACACACTTACATGGTGCTTTAAATGTTGTACGCACGCCAAGTGTTTGAGAAAATGCCTAAGTGACAAAATTAAATAGTTTTGAATGAAATTGAGAATTTTGTTACATAAGAGTGGAACGGAAATCTCATATGATATGAAACATGATGTGGAATGCGAATTATGCGTTAATATGCTTGCATTTAAAGTGAATGATATAATCTAAATAAGAATGGGCAATGTGTAGGATCGAAAGAAGAAGGGTCAAGTTCAGGAAAGCAACAAGGATCTTAAGATCGAGGCAAGGATGAATAAAAGTGATATGATATGAGTGAACTAAACATATGAAAATCGTTTAATGAGTTCATTTATGTTAATTAACATTGTTTCTTGTTGTGCAATGTAGGTAAAACCAGTCTTTTAATGACACGCTTTGCTTGGAGCGAACACACCATACTTTGCTCTCGATACGCTTCCGGATATAAAAGTCGTAAACGGGTCAAAATGCTTTTGTTTATATTTAAATTAATTTGAATGTTAAACTTTACTTAAGAACGTAGTACTAGTCTTTGAAATTGCCGTTTAGTTTGTATCTAGTTTTAAATGGTCTAATTGGTATGTATAACGAAGTTTACCGTGGTGTTATTTAAAGGTTCTAAATTGATCGAAATTTATTTGTTAAAGTCTTGTTATTGGATCGACCGAATGTTGGGTCTTACAAGTTGGTATCAGAGCCAAGGTTTGAGGGATTCAGGTACAAGGAGAAGGGTACTTGAACTCAAACAGAAAGCTCATGCATAGTGTGTGTTCGCTCTGAGGCGCAAAACAAGTAAGTACATTAAAATTTTAAGGATTTTGTATAACGAATAATGTTACGGGATGTTACGGGAAGTTACGGGATGTTTCGGGACGTTACAGGTCAGTTTGGGTTGAACGGGGCTCTAAAACGAGTCGTATGAGCAGAAATCAAGCAAATCAGCGTTTGGAAGATGGGGGAGGCGTCGCCGACGCCCTGGGTGCGTCGCCAACACGACCATCTGCTCCCGACGTGAAAAAATTGTTGTCTACACAAAAATTCCCCGACATGGAGTTCCAGGGTGCGTCGTCGACGCATGGTAGGAGTCGCCGATGACCCTCACTGACCCAAAAACTGTGATTTTTGTTATTTTATCCAGTCACGAGTCCCGTACCTTCCGAAACTTATCCCTAACTCTTAAAGAGTCCCGAAAGGCCAAATAACTAATCGAGAGTATGTGAATCTAGTTGAACTATGATAAGGTATGTAGGAAACATAACGTTTCGGAAGGGTGACTTATTATTGGCACGTAGATGATTCGTGATTGTTTAGATCATTTTATAGAATGAACGGAAGGAAGTCATGAAATTCGGAATGTTAGAATGAATTAAGTATGATGAAAGGGGGTTGATAAAAGTATGCGTAAGAATGAAATTTTAAATTGAATAAGAAAGAAATGGTATTGATCAAGAATGTTTTTGTAGATGCAGACGAGAATGGGTGCTTAATATAAGAAGTATATGACATTCGTGAGACCATGATAATTATCACAAGTATGTCCGGTAGAATCGAGAAGTAGGTTTACGTGTGGATAAAAGGAGTTGTAAGACTCTTAAGAAAATGAGAGTATTCTATAAGAATGAAAGGTTTGAATCCGGAGGTAAGTACGAATCAAACATACAAGAAAGAAAGGCACAGATGAAAATTTTGAATACATAGGTGAGTACGGATCAAACTTATAAGAATGAGAAAGTTTGAATCCGTAGTTGATGTACGGATTAAACTTATAAGGATGGAACATAATAGTGAAAGGTAAATCCGTAAGCAAATATGGATTGAACATATAAGAATCATAAGTAAGAATGAAAAGACTTGAATCCATAAGTATCTGTGAACGAACCACGTAAGGACAAAAGGTCGAATCCATAAACAAAGTGGGAATGAGTAAAAGTGAGGGAAGGAATGTGTTTCTTCCTCCTACTAAGGTAGGTATAAATCTTGTAAGTAAGTGGTGCCGGTAGCCTTGTTGAGTCAGGTAGGTCATTTGACTAACATGATGTATATATACATATGATGCACTTACGAGCAAGCGAGGGATAGGTTGCGTTTAAAAAAAATAACTTATCTAGAAATATATTGACGGTATGACCTTGTTGAAGTCGAATGGGTTATTTGGGTAAGTGTAAGACCAATGACAATATGATGGCAAGGGAGATAATGCTAATTTTCACATAAACAAAATTTCGTAAGAAACATATTAGAAGTCAACTCTTATCTGAGTTGGGGTGAATGACGGGCTACGACCTGGAGAATGGCATAAGTATGAATGAGGAAGAAAAGTTGTCCGCGAACTTCTAGAATGGTAAAATGATGTTTTATTAGTATGTTTGAATTGAAAGTAAGTACAACACATGACCCACTATACGTATACGATAAGTAATAAGTGACAGATTGACCTTGAAAAGTCAAACTGCAGAAATTGGCATATAATTGATGAAATGCAAGATTAGTACGTACGAAACGAAGTGTGTAATGTAGTATACAAATTAAATGAGAAATTTGTGAAAGAAATATAGGTGAGTTAACACCAAATACAATGAATATCTTAATGAAAATAGTATGTTAAGGAATGTTTATGTATTGACCTATCATAAACGGATCAAACGAATGAAAATGATATATATTAAGGAACGGTCATGTATTGACCCGTTACGAACGGGTCAAACTAATTAATGTTTTAAAAGAATCTAGAAAGGGCTAGTATGTAAACAAGATGATTTGATAAATACAATGTTTGAAGGAAATCTAAATGAAATGTGCTAACGCTTAATTTGTAGATGAGAATGGTTGAACTCTTGGCATGATAAAACTAGTAGAGTTGATGAAAAGATGCACACGAGCAGAAACTCATCAGATGGATGGATGGACGAGGTCAATCTAATTTTTAACACGCGCTCCCGAAGGGGCGAGCTGAACCGGGACACGAATCGTTGTTTATGTAAATAATAAGGTTAGTAAAGTATTCGACTTGTGAAAGTTAAATAGAAAATAGAAAGTTATAGATGGAATAATGCTTCCATACGAACAAATGGTAACACAAGTATGACGTGATTGGAAGGTTGACCTTTAGAGGTCAATAAAGGAACGGAATTCTTAGTTCAAACTCAATGTCATTAATCAAGGCGAAGGCGTATATAGTAAGTAATGCAAAAAAAAAAGAATAATAATAATAATAATGAGCGGACAAATCATAGTGACCTGAATGAAATAATACGGAGATTAACCTAGGAATGTACTTAGTATCATGTAACGGTAACAAACATAAAACAACGCTAAACGACAAGTACGAATGACTAAGAAGGAAATAATGGTTGGACTGTGATAACTATATCTATGATGAAATCTCTAAGTGAAGTTAGGATGTGAGATTGTATCAAAGACTTGACATATATGAATGGAATATGATAAGGATGTAATAAGTAGTAAAACTAACTTGAAGAATGTGCCATAGATGGAACTTGTACGAGAATTCGGGATATTTTGGAAAGATTATGCATTATGGGCTTGCATATTGTGCATGAATGGATGATACTCGCCATGTGTTATATTAATGACTTAATTTGCGATCAAGAAGTGAATGTGTGCTATAAGTAAAATATATGAACTTGCTAGTGAAGGATGATGTTATGATTATGTTAAATTGAATAACCTTGTATGTGGTTGTCAAATGTAAGATAATGAAAGCATTAGCATGTTTAAAATTGATTATGTGTATTTGAGTATGTAACTAGGTGATTACATGGTTGTATGTAATTCACTAAACGGGTACGAAATATTTATGTTGCCATTAGCATAACTAACTACATCGATATGTACATATGTTCCTAAGTTGGAAGTTTGTATACTTGATCGTTGACTTTTCAAAAGAGTCAACAAGTATGAAAATAGCATGATTAGAAAATCCTAGTATGATTGTAAGAATAGAAAGATTGTATGATGCATGATAGATCCTTATATGTTATACTTGATGATATGTTAAAACTGCATGAAATTGGAATGGTGCATAGTTGAATCTATGTCTTGTGCTTGGTACAAATGATAAGTGAAAGTCAAATGCGAGATATGAACTAGATATGATAGGTGATATATCTAAAATCTTGTATGCTAATAAGAATGTGAATGTGGGGAAATGTAAGGATAAGCATTATGTCAAGATGTCGCAAGCACAGAAGACAAATGGGTCAAAATGAGGCAATGAAGCGATCACGAATACGGACGCCTAATGTAAGTGGCTATCGATCTCACTTCTTATTTGTCTAGATAAAGTTATCTATATTTGAATAATTGAAATCAAGTAAGGATGTACAAATAATGGAATTACTAGGATGAGAATGGTTGAAATGGTCATTCAATATCAATCCGATGAAACCTCAACGTAGGGTAATCAAAACTTTTAGTAGAAAGATTTAGCCGAAGAACACGTGGATTGGGTTGGGAAAGGTATGGAATGAATTGAGAGCTTGAATAATGATTTACTTCACGTATCAGAACCCTCGAGACACATGGTTAGTGAGCAGAAAGAACAAAATGCAAAATCAGCGTTTGAGCTGAAGAGGTGTCGGCGACGCCCTGCCCAGTTGCAGCTTATGCCTGCTGTCTACGTGGATCCGACGCTGGAAAACCCGTCTTTTTCACGTTATTCTCACTTTTTCTTGTCTCCAAGGACCCAATAAACTTACCACAAGTATCCCAAGCCTACTATGGAGTTTTGTGAGGTACATGTAAGAACGGAAACTTAGGAGGGCAAGTACGAAGATGTGGCATGTATGTTGATATGTTTTCTTTATGGACATGGCTAAGTTTTTAATAAGTAAAACTTATTGGGACACTATAGATACGTAAAGTGACAGAACTAGTATATGGTAACATGCGTATAATAAAAAAATGAAATGAATGAAACATGATGCGCCTATTATAGTAGGGTGTTCAAAGGAAACTAAGTGAATGTATATGATGTAATTTAATGTGTAAACCATAGTTAAATGTAGTAAGACATGAGTGTAAGCATAGACAAGTGTGTAAAAGAATCATCCGCATAGACGTGGTGATTAGCATTTATTTAATAGATTTGTGAGCATGTAATTGTACGTAAGAGTTTGAGAAGTAAGGTACGCATGTTCGTAGTAGGACTATACCTGAAAGAGTTGGATTACATAATGTGTATGCATGTTATTAAACCGTACATATTCAGGTTTCGAGGATGAAACCTTCTTTAAGGGGGTGGACTTGTAACACCCCCAAAATGCGTAATTTATTTATTGTGCCTTTAAATATTTTAGTGTGTAAAATAATAAATTTAGTTGATAACTAAGTTAAGTGGAATGATTCTTGTGTCAAAGGGATGAAAGTTGTGCCCAAATAAATAAAGTCAAACAATAGGGACCTAACTTGTTTAAATGGAAAGTTATTATATATAAATCAAAAATTAAAAACCAAACACACACAAGTATGTGTCTGGTCAACATTTAGAGAGAGAAAACAAGGGTTTCCCTTGTTCATCCTAAACTCACAATAAAATCATCAAATTGAAGTAAGATTGAAGCTAAATCTGATGCATGAACACAAATTCCTTATCATCTAAGTGTCCTTAACATAAGGTAAGTTGAATTTTCTGATTTGGGTGATTTTGTAGAATGTGGGTTGCAATCAATCCATGAGTTAATGTGAAATTGGTATGATTATGAGTTAGAATCACCTCATAGAACAAGAATTATGCTTGAATTTGACTATCTAGATGATTAAAAGTAAAAACCCACTTGTAGTAGCAATAGGATGAAGCATGATGATCATGTAGGTTCATAAAAGTTGTAATGTCGATGTATGAATTTGTATTTAATAGTGGATTGTTAGATAATTTGATGTAAAACAGAAATTATGTGAGTTTTATTGATTATGATGATCCAAGTTGTGAAATAAGAAGAATATGCATAAACACTCTTACATGGTGCTTTAAATGTTGTACGCACGCCAAGTGTTTGATAAAATGCCTAAATGACAAAATTAAATAGTTTTGAATGAAATTGAGAATTTCGTTACATAAGAGTGGAATGGAAATCTCATATGATATGAAACATGAAGTCGAATGCGAATTATGCGTGAATATGCTTGCATTTAAAGTGAATGATATAATCTAAATAAGAATGGGCAATGTGTAGGATCGAAAGAAGAAGCGTCAAGTTCAGGAAAGCAACAAGGAGCTCAAGATCGAGGTAATTATCTTTGCTTACATGTAATTAATACTTAGAAGTAGTTGTACCCGTATCATAGTCATGAAGTTATTACAAGATGAATATTGTCATGAATATTAGTTGATATATTTTATAAGTAGGCATGTTTAAATGTATGTAGATGATCCGCGTCAACGGGTTAAACGGTAGAAGGTCATAAAAGAGAATGTATGTTGATGATCCATGTCCAATGGATCGAATGATTAGAATTATGTATGCGGACGATCCGCGCTTAACGGGTCAAACGGTTAGAATGTTGTAAAAGATTGACACGAATATGATTCGTGTTGAAAGAATTATTTAATCTAGAATGTGATATGAAGGATGAATAAAAGTGATATGTTATGAATGAACTAAACATATGAAAATCGTTTAATGAGTTCATTCATGTTAATTAACATTGTTTCTTGTTGTGCAATGTAGGTAAAACCACTCTTTTAATGGCACACTTTGCTCGGAACGAACACAACATACTTTGCTCTCGATACGCTTGCGGATATAAAAGTCGTAAACGGGTCAAAATGATTTTTTTATATTTAAATTAATTTGAATGTTAAACTTTACTTAAGAACGTAGTACTAGTCTTTGAAATTGCCGTTTGGTTTGTATCTAGTTTCAAATGGTCTAATTGGTGTGTATAACGAAGTTTACCGTGGTGTTATTTAAAGGTTCTAAATTGATCGAAATTTATTTGTTAAAGTCTCGTTATTGGATCGACCGAATGTTGGGTCTTACAGTTGTCAAGAAAGCTGAGAAAACGCCTGATACTATTGCAGCCAAAAAGGCTTGGCAATAAGAAATTGCAAAAGCAGTTGAAAAGGAGAAAAGGAGAGATACAAGGGAAGCAAACATTTAGATAACAGTGCAAATGATTATTGAAAAGAAGACAATTCAAGATAATGAAGGATCTTCAACAGAGGTTCCCAAAAGCACTGTATCAACTATCAAAACACCTGTTGTCCAAACCACCTCTCCCATGACCCCAAACATCTGATGGCACTGTAAAAGTGACAACCAATGTTACAACCACACTACCACCAACACAAAAGTCCCCTAAAGGACTTCTCATCAAAAGAAAACCATCCACAAAACTTCCACAACCACCATTAAAAACACCAACACCTCAAACCAGATCCAGGAGAACTAAATTCGTTGTCCAATATGATGATAAAGAAACTCTTGATCAATCACCTATCAAAACTACAACCACCACAGCATTATCTATCATATTTCAAACATCTACGCAACTACCACAATACTAACCACTACATCTCCACCAACAAAACCACCTATCACCATACTTGACCTATTAGAGTTAGAAAATGTATCAAAAGAAATACAATCTTTCTACTCTAGAACTGACATCAGCCAACTTACTTTCCCATCCCTCAAAAGATATTCAAAGCCTACCAAAGTCAAAGACTACCTGGAATTAAAGATCATATAGGTTGAAAGAATAGTTGTTATTAAAAGCAAGGGAAAAAGTGATAAGGTGGCACAGCAAATTTTATCTAAAGAATTCACAAAAATGAATAGATTAGAAGATTTCGCCAAATATGTCAGTCAAAAGGCTTCACAAGGACCAGTAAACAACCCTGAGCTCGGAAACGCACTAAGGAAATATTACTTGGATTTCATCATGAAGAATAAGTCGCACACGGCTACAAGAGCTCAATTCACTGGTTGGACTACAGAAGCCCTTCTAGATGAAATTGCAAGGATTGAGAAGCTAAAGCTCAATCCAGGTATAAACCCCACTCCTCCCAATTAGAGGGCAAGTAAAAATCTTGTTGGCCAAAAGGCCATTGAGCTCAAAAGAATGAAGAGGAGATGGTGGCAGCCAAGTTTGTCACAATGCAATCTATGGCCAGATGGGATGAGCCAATAATCAAAGAGAGCTACAAGAAACTTGAAGAGCTAAGAGCTAAAGATCCCTCGGTCCCAAGAAAACCTACCTATGAAGACTAGAAAGTACCCATTAGTTCTCTAGTTGACCCTTCAGAGCTTCCAACTGCAAAGAATGTATCCTCAACTATTATAAGCTACCTCAAAAGGCAAAATGAGATGTCTGTAGAAGATATACAAAAATATGAAGATGAGAAAATGAAGGAATGGATAAGAAATGAACTTATGTATGGGCATCCAGATGCCAAACCAGAAGAGCTTCTTGGGCAAGTCTTGGGAAAACAATTTCCCTTACCTCTTCCAATAAAATTTGTCCCAGTAAATCGATCAAGCTCAAAAATTCTAAAATGGTCATCCAACAGGACAAGCCATGAATTGACTGTAGGCTAATGGAGAAGTGAAAAAGACTTCAGTGAATAGTGTCTCAAGCCTGAAACTTGAAGATCTACAAGACCTTCTAGGTCTAGAACTTGAAAGGGATGCATATGACTCTCTCTCTCTCTCTCTCTCTCTGAAAGATTTGAGAAGCAATTTAAAGCCCAAATCAGAGAGAAGTTGATGAAAAATAGAAATTGATCTAATAAACATCTGTTTTGGCATCATCTGATCTAGGGGGAATTGTTGGACCTACAAAAGAAAAAATGATATTCAAAAGCCAAAACATGATTTATCTGATCAAGTAATAAACCGAAGTTGAAACCAAACTCCTCCTAAAGATAGTTAATCTTGAACACCTAGATCAGAGCATCTGTTGAAGACTAGCTACCCTTTGTTTAAAGCCTTGGAACTCTTGTTTATGAAGAAACAAGGTCTGTTCAAACCCAAAGCTCTGTTAAGGAAAAGGTCTGATCATGAAGACCAAACATCTGTTGTGGCCAAACAAATGTTTGGAACAAAGCAACAGGGGATCAAAAAAACAGATGTTTCCTAATGTAACAGTGTTTAGTATAGTTAGTTAGATCAGATGTTTGATTCCCACAGATGTTTGCAACATATGTGGAATCTTTTTTGTTAGGAATGTTAGATGTCACTATCAGGGTGAGGCCAGCCAAACACAAACAGATCCTTTGTACTTAGTATCAATAGATCTCACATGTTAAAGATCTATCTATCACACACATCACCTTTTCTTTTGTATGAACAAAGTTGTTTGTAATCAGGTTGAGGGGGAGTTTGTAAAGTCAATACATCTGTAAAACTTATAATCATTTTGATTCAATTGAAAAACAGATGTTGATGATAATTCCTTGCTTATGATTATTCTATCTTACTTTACAATGCAAAATTGCTTGTTCTTATTTGTTAATTAATCACAAGCCTTGTAAACTCAGACCTAACAGGGATATATTCACCTCCGATCTGGGGAAAACCCTCATCTAGGATCAAAGCCGTGAACATTCGCCCGAAAGCACCTTAGTACGGTACAACAAGCCTACAAAGCTAATACGTATAGATATAGTTGTACAATACAACAAGCCTACAAAGGTGATACGTATAGATATAGTTGTAAATTTGTATCTAGTGGACAAAAATCTAATAGAGTGGTATATATAAAAACTATAATTTCATTCATATTTATGTATATATGTATGTGTACATATAAAGGTGTGTATATGTGTACCTATCTATCTATCTATATATAATATATAATATATATATAAGCAAAAAAATTAATCAAGCCGAGCGGATCGTTGCTCATGTTTGGCTCATTTACAAACCGAACCGAATAGAGCAGCTCGTTTACAACCGAACCTTAAATCGAACAAGCATTTTCGAGCAATTTCCAAGCGAGCGACGAGTGGTTTGAACGGCCATTGCCCCATGATCTTGATCGATAAATGATAAATGACTAGCAGGATCATCACAAGGGTCCAAACCTTGGGCTTTGCTTTTAATTTTTACGCAAAATTTTCATCAGTTTGTCGTAATATCAAGACCCTGTTAAATATGTGATTTTGAAAAACATAATATAACAACGTTTATATAAAATTAAATTACATAAAAATTATGGGGTTAATTTTAAACTTAAATGAAAAGTCCATGCATATCTAACTTGTATTCTAGTTAATTTTAAACTTTAAAACATTACATAACTTTAAAATTAAGGAATAATGGATTTTAATAATCTAAACTTTTAGTCGTTGGCCGGCAACGGTCCCAACTTCAAAAATAATTGGTGGTGGTCCCAACTTTTCACATATTGTAACAAATGGACTTTTACTAAAAAAACCTTAATTTCTTTTTGTTCTTTATCCTTTTCGGTTTAGTAAAGGTCCATTGGTTTACATTATACGAAAAAGTTGCCGAAAAGGATAAGGAAACAAAAAGAAATTAAGGTTTTTTTTAGTAAAAGTCCATTGGTTTACAATATACGAAAAGTTGGGACCACCACTGGTTATTTTTTAAGTTGGGACCGTTTCTGGCCAATGACTAAAAGTTTAGATTATTAAAATTCATTATTCCTAAAATTAAAAACATTACATAACTTAAAAAAATACAAGTTGGGATGCCAACCACTTCGCATCGAGTGTTGGAGTGTAGGCGGGTACCACGAAAAGGTTTAGAGATTATTTAGGTTGTATGGATCCATGGCTTTATAAATTTGGTGAGGTTTTTAAATATAAAAAATATAAAAATAAAAATAAAAAAAGTGGTTAATATTGTATAAAAGTAGAAGAGACTTTGATTGAGATTGTGTTAGAAAATGGTTGACATTGTTGCTATTTATAAAGAAAATAATTAATCTAATTTTTTAATTAAAATAGCCGTTTAATAACGGCTAGAATTTAGAAATGGGCTTGTCATATCAGCAAGCAAGAGATGAAGAAGACGAAACGGGGCAGTGGGCGTCCCACGACAGCCCGGAGTCATCCGCATACTGGTCACCCTTGTATTACCTCAATATGTGTATATGATATACTTAATCGAATAATCAAACTAATTTGTTAGTTTTTTTTATTTTGGAAAAGATAAATTAGAAACAGCAACTATTAAACGATTTTCTTTTATTTTAAAAAGATTCAAGATTGAAAACATAAGCGACTTACTTTTCTTTTTCTCGCATTAATTTATGTTCGGACTACATGTTAATTGTTAATTGTTTGGATCAAATACACATAAGTTTTAGCACACAAGTTGTATGAAGTGGATGAAATATTCACGCGGTGATGCTTTCGTAATTATTTTAAATATAGTAATTGCGTTTTAACAAAATTGTAATAGAGTAAGAATAATTACGCTACAGATTATAAGTAGCATATCTTTTTAGGATGGCACAATTTTGTTGTAGAGTAATTATTATTGCACTACAACAAAATAAAGTATAGTAGTAAAGTTTCACTATTTGTAAACGGCAGCGTAATTATATTACTTTACGTCATATTGTTGTAGTGTAACAATAATTACTTTACAACCAAATTGTATTAAGGAACAAATTACGCTACAATTTACAAGTACCATAATTTTATTATGCTAGAACACTTTTGTTGTATAGTAATTATTTATTAAGTAGTGTAACTATAATAATTACGAAAATAACATTACATCTTTTTTTTTCTTTATTTATTACATGTTATTTGTACCGTATCTCTATCTCGACCCTATTTTTTTGAACGAGTATAATCACGTATACTATCTATATTTTAATACATGATAACGCATTTTCATGCTTGCATACATGGTCCAACCACGAATTTCTAGAATAATTTGTGGTGGGTCACGAGAATATATTTGATCTGCAATTTGTGGAAAATCAGGTGATCGCTACTTTTTGTAGCCACCTAAAGTTCTGTAGCATAAAGATTTAGCGGTGGAGAAAATGTTATTTACACCAGAAACATTTATGACTAGTAAATATTCATGTCAAGCATAGGAATGTTATGAATTATAGATGTTATATGTTGACCATATATGCTGTCAAAATTGCAAGTATTAACCGAACTTTACAAACTAGTCTATAAAGATTAATTACTGTTATCTAAAACAACATAATGATCAAACTCATTGAGTGGCCGACTCAAATAGTTTCTAACCGAAGGTATCAGCCAACACATAAGATATGTTCTTATAAATCAGGTTTCTTTTTCACTGTGTTTTATTAAACGACAAATGACGGGTTTTTTTTCAAATATTTCTATTTTTTTATGAATTTTTGAAAATTTTGGGGTGTTTAACGGCTCCATACAAGTTTTGTGTAAGACTCGAGAATGGACAAAAACAAAGATTCAAATCTTGGGTGCCCCCCCCCCAACACACACATACACACTATATGCCTAGAGAAGCATGTCTTCGTGTTTTTAAAAGATTTGGAAAACTATTGTCTGCTATAAAGGCACAACCCTGTGTTTAGTTAGGCACGACCCTGTGCTTAGTTGCAGACTCGAATTTTCACATTTGTATCGGAGCACGACCCATGTCTTAAAGAGGCATGGCCCCATGCTTGACCCATGTTAGGCTGTTTCCAAGCCACCTACAACTTTATTAAATCCAAACTTCACAAGTAATGTGGAGATAAATAAACTACTAAACGTAACAAAAGTACTTGCACTTATTTATGGTTTGAAGATGATACCTAGATAACAAGATGATCCATGGGGAGGGCGCTCATATATTTGCTTCACCCTAGATAAAAAGATCCTTATGCTGGAGTAAGATCTACAAGAACGACAACTTAATCGCCAAAATTAGATATTGTTATGGACTAATACCATTGCAATGTATGGGACTTGTCCCACATCGGTTGTATGGGCAACCAATGTAGGGTTTATATACCAAAATGGGTTCCCTCACCCACTAGACTAGTCTTTTGGGATGAGTGAGACTAGTCTGGTGGGTGAGAGAACCTATTTGGTATATAAACTCTCCCATACTTTGCAATGGTAAACTCCAATTTTATTGCTAGGCATTATAGAAGATTTTTCAAGCAAGAATCAAGAAAAAATGGAAACAAAGGGTGGAACACGGCCTTGTGCAGGCATGGACCCGTGTTTGTATGCTCTGTTTCGGAACTTTTGACCCAAACCAAGTTTTGAAGTTTAAAAACTTTAGATTTGAACATTTGAAGGGTTTTAAACTTTGAAACAAAACTGAAAACACGTTCTAGTGAATATCTGGGTCAAGATTCATCCATAAAAGAGCATCATTGACTAGGTTTTTAGAAACATTTATTTAGTTTGATGACCCCAAACATCCATTCAACCACCCTTCTAAGATACTTCCACCCACCGTTTTCTCCATTCACTCTCCATATTTCCATCCAAGTTTTTATCATTTGGGTTTGTATTGAGTCCAAGATTATAAGAACAAAATTTAACAATTCAATCTTGTTTGTTAATTGTTTAATCATTAAGTTTGATAATGTTTACTTTTATAATTGTTGCATCACTTGGGGGAGATAACCTTTAATGGCTCTTTAAGCCCCATTTTATGATAACCTTAAAGTGTGTGTTAATCACTATATTACAAAAGAATTTTACTAAACTCTTAAATAAGTAACTAATCACTATATTACAAAAGAATTTTACTAAACTCTTAAAAACAAATCATTAACCTCGTGTTAGTTGTGCCAAACATTCACGTTTTCTATATCTATGTAGTTAATAACTTATTAATTGCTTGAAAGAGGGTTAGAGGTTTTGGTTCAGGACTTTGGGTTTGGTAGTTCTTGCCTCAACATGGTGGTAAAATCTAAGCGTCAAGGACTTGATCTACTTCATATCTGATACTCTTGTATAGGCACAACCGAGTAAGGGATCCAAAGTGCTTATTGGGCTAAGATCCCTAATGAGTTGTTTTTTATTAAATATTTTAACCTGAACAATGGGTAGGTATCACGTCGGTGGACTTCCGCCATACCTATTTCCATTGTGGGTTTGACCGGACATGGTGGATAATTTTCCTGTTGACTTTTTTCCAAGGTAGTGACCCCCGCAAAATGGGGTCCTACCACTTTATGGCGTTAACACACAAATATTTGTTTTCGTTAAAAAGCATCGTTAGATGGTTGTCATATGACAAGTGATCGTGACAACTTTTCAAAGAAGTGTATAATTTGCTAACAAGAACAAGAGCCATTTTTATTTTCGAAGTCCATGATTAAAAGGGGTTAATCTTTCATTGAGGGGAAATTTAACTCTAATGATCCATTCTTCTGATGGTTTTCAACCCTCTTATCTTTTGTTTTTTTTAGTTATGACTTCTATTTTTTAAAACCTTCAAAAACAAATTCTTTACTGATCAGACATTAACTACATCTACATCCCAATACTAAAAGCCTTTTATGTTCTTATACAACCTTGACATCTTACTATTGCTATACTCTGCCTAACCCTATGTGCATTTGTCCCAACGTGTCATAGTGAGTCCCAACGCGTCATAGTGAGTAAACGTGAGTTAAACTCATTTTAGTTCTTATGGTTTTGGTCATTTTAACAGTTTAGTTCAAAGGCTTCATTTTTTACCTGTGGGTCCAAAAAGGTTTCACTATTGTCATTTTAGTCCACTAGGTTAACTTCATCCAAAATTTCTGTTAACGAGAAGGGCAATTCGGTCATTTTATATGGTCGAATTACCCTTCTAGTTAACATAATTACATATAAAAGGACCGAATTGCCATTCCCGTTAACAGAAAAAATAGATGAAGTTAATCTAGTTGACTAAAATGGCAACAACGAAACCTTTTTAGACCCACAGTCAAAAAATAAACCTTTGTACAAAACTGACAAAATGACCCAAACCACAGACATTAAAATGGCATTTCACTCAATTTTTAAAGCTTCAAACCATATACAAAAGTGATCAAAATTTATCAATATTTATATACACCTCAGGTGTATATGTCCACGCGGTTTTAACACAAAAACCAGTGACATACCAATATCGTCTGAAACCCCGCTGCATAGCGCGGGAGTTTTTACTAGCTTGTTTAATAAACAATGGATACAAAAACGAAGACGTAAAATAAAATTTTAAAGAACTAAGCAAATATTGATAAATAGATAGATTACTTGCAATCCCAGCCAATAAATTATGAATCAAGTAGCAATACTTTTATGTTTGCTCGCGCTTCCACACATGCAAATAAATGAAATCTAAAAACAACAATAATTTAAATAATCGTTTCAATGCTTTTAAGAGTTAAATTCAATCACTCTTCCCTTCCTGAGACCCGATTTCTTGCAGGTAATGTTCTGCATCCAGAGCTGCCATGCAACCTTCAACACACAAGATTAAATAGTTTAAACAGTGTCACATAAGCTACACATTAGACAAGTAAGGATGACATGGCAGATAGAATATTTTAAAATAAGTTCCATCTTTAAAAAAATAAAAACCAAACAAGAACAGCCTAGACGCGTAGTGGTAGTTATAAAGCATAAGATCTTTTAAATCACACATGCGCCTGATGTATTGCTATTTTAATCCTTTTCTAGAATGGTGGTTGAGAATGTTTATGTGGAATGTTACTCAAATATAGCTTTTTAATCAAGCATGCACCAGATATGTAATACTTTATGGAAACTTCATTGATTTAATGCTTTATGGAAACTTTATTGCCATTACAGAACAAATATAAACATAATATATATATATAATCAGTGATCCTGTCGATCCTACAATAATTTGTAAACCAAGGTGACAATTTCGTCTGGTTTACCAATGAATAAATTAGAAGACAACTTTAACTCAGTCAAACAGGTCAAATGGGTTGAACTAAATAAACCTTTAATACAACTAGTTGTATACCTATGTAGTCAAAAGCATAACACCTACTTGAGGGTCAAAAAGTGCGTTTGAGACGCAAATACAAAAAGTTCACACTAGAGACACAAAAAAGCCAAGTAGTAACAGATAAAAAAATGAAATGGCATAGAATATTAATTCTCTCCATTATAATACAAAACCTAGTAAACGTAGCTACTAAAATCATCCAACTAATAAACAAACTTTTAAAAACCTTTTCAAAATTTATAAATGTCAAAAATTAAGACAACTCTCATAAACCTATGTGGACCATTGACCCTCCGGTCGACCGAATTTACTATATACCGGAATACTCCATCAAAACTGTTTTTACAGTTTGACCCTCCAGGTTATCTCTAACAGAGCACTTATAATTAAAAAGAGAGGTAGTACTTATTTTCCGGCGGCTGTAGGTGTCGTTACTGCAGTGGTCCTGGGACGTTCATCGACTTTGATGAAGAGAAACTAGGGAAGAAGAAACAAGCTAATATTTAATAAGTTTTAAACAATGTTTCGTGGGCTTTTTTTTTAAAAAAAAACCCGGTAACCTACGGCCCAGATCTATTAAGATAATATTTTTGATGCAGTTACGGAAGCATTCAAATGGCTCAAGAAACAATTGATAATCAATGAGGATAAAAACGAACCGAACGTTTCCAAGAACAATGTTCTTTCAATTATAATCAACCAAAAACTAACAATAAGCTCTAGACCCTAATTTATAGACTAGGAAATAAAAAGATAAAATAGGAAATTTGAATTTTAAATAAATAAAAGATGCATGCTCCTGCATCATACTCCCCCTCTTCGAAAAAAACTCGTCCTCGAGTTTTGACTTCAGAGCAAACCGCCTGGGTTGAAGGGAACATCAACCCGATTTCCATTTATTATTATTATCACGGCCCATCCAAATAATTCTACTTCATGATTCATCTCGGCTAGTTCTTGACCTGAACCACCTGGGTCGAATGGGGCATGGGAATGTCTTTTGTTAACTATCGACTTTTCCTACTCAAACATCTTGTGAACTACCAAAGTCTGGCTCCAAATGAACTCAAATGGTGGTCCATAACTTTTATTTATGTGTGGGCCATGCGCCATCTCTATTTTTCGCATGATGAACAGAAGAGTCGCAAGACCCACCCTTTGCTTTGTTTTGTGAGCTGTGTTTGTCATCAATGAATCCATTATGGCCTCTATTATTCACTTTAAGAAAGTTCATGGTCTTAGTAACCAAATTTAAAATACTTTCACACACTTTTAGAGGCCCAATAAAGGATGGAATTTGTTGGACAGGAACATTCCTAACGTGCATGGCAATATTTCTTCCAAAATTTTCAATATATTTTTGCAAGCTATGTGTAGAACCACATGTAACGGTGCCATTATGACATCCTTATCGTTTAAGGGATGCTTATCAATAGAATCCATTTGACTTTCCACCAATTTTAAAATCAATTCTATTTTGAATTTCCATGTACTTTAGAGATAATACCTTTGATTTCGTAATTGACAACCGAAGCAATGGAGCTTCCAATATTTTCTCACCACCATGAGCCACCGTATTCATTGACGAACCCACGTTGATATCAATTTTTCCTCTTAAAACCTCATATATAGGTTCAGCTCTTTGAACACTAATCCCGCTAAGAACCTCTCGCACAAACGAACATTCCTTCTCAACGGGTATGATTCCGTCTTCATCGAATATTGATTCTTCTTCATATAAACAATCTTGACCAAATGGTTCGAGGAACCAGACGTAGGGATGGCAGAAAGGATGCTCCTCTTCCTCGTTCTTATCGTCCCAGACGATAGTTCTCGATTCAGTTTCCTTAACGTGCATCTCCCGTTGTAATTCAAGATCTCGGACTCATTGACGGAGCCGCCTGATCTCTTCAAGATCTCGGACTCTTTGACGGAGCCGTCTGACCTCTTCAAGATCTCGAACTCGTTGTCCGAGTTGTTTGATCTCTTCAAGATCCCGTGGATCATGATAGACTCCATCGCTGCCTCGGTCGGCGAATCTACGAGTAGGAATCGATCTTCTTCACGAGCACGTGAATTGAAAACACTCATGGCGTTGCCTCTGTCAGCGACTCTACGACCAAATAAGTATTCACCTTCACGACGAGCCATTTGAGGACCAAAAGCTCTGATACCAACTGATGCAGCTAGGGAAGCATTCAAATGGCTCAAGAAACAATTGATAATCAATGAGGATAAAAACGAACCGAACGGTTCCAAGAACAATGTTCTTTCAATTATAATCAACCAAAAACTAACAATAAGCTCTAGACCCTAATTTATAGACTAGGAAATAAAAAGATAAAAAAAGAAATTTGAATTTTAAATAAATAAAAGAT
>CAMTDV010001449.1:0-20389 GCA_947069175.1 Scalesia atractyloides | reverse complement strand
TCTCTAATTACTATGACCACTTAACTTAGACTCAATTACACATTTTATATATTTTTAAGGAGGGGGGGGGGGTTGCTACTAATTCTAAATTATCAATTAAATTATTAAATTACTAAATTGGAACAAACCAAACTATGAACTTTTTGGAAAATTGTGAATTAAATCAAAAAATAATGAACTAGTCACCTAGGTTGGATTTTTAGACTAATACTCATTTGACTTAATAATAATTTATTAGGTTGAATGTTTTACCGGGATCTAGACATATTAATTCTAGGTTTACCGAACAGGACCCCCGACCATTCTCAGGAAGACACCTATGATAACCTATAATTATTATTTATGTACCGGTTCTAAAGATTTCTTTTCAGTTATCTTTTAAATTATTAAAGTGTCTAATTAATTAATTACCTCTCAATAATTAATCTAGATCAACTACAACTTCTAGTTTAACTTAACTGACCTAATTATGACAAGGAAATTAGATTTGGGAATTTCTCAAAACCTAAGCCTAACAATTTATCTAATTAATTCAGCCAACTAATTGTTATTTCTCAATAATCAATTTAGGTAGAATGATAAGATTGATTTTATATTTCATTCAATTGTTTTCCTGGTTTTATTGGCCAATTTTACCGACAACTTCCTGAATCCCTAAAGACACGAAAAGCAACACAAACCTATTCTATGGAAGACATCCACCTAAGTTCATGCAAAACAACCAAACAATCACAAAGCAAGCAAAATCATGCAAATACACTAAACTAGATAATTAAAGTTGTGAACTTTACCAATTAAACATTCAAACCAAAATTAAACTAAAAACAAATCAAACTTTCATAAAATCCGTCATCCAAACCTAGGCAACTGAATCAAATCTAGCCTAATAACATGTTTGAAAAACAAATTAAACAAGGTTTAAAACAAAGAAAGCATAATCAAGTAAACAAAGGAGTGTAAAGATCAAGAATGGTATGATAAAACCGTTAAAAGCTCCTGCCTCGAAACTCCTCGATCACCCGTACACTTCTTGCAGCCTAGATCTCCTTCTTCTTGCTCAAAAATCTCCATAAAGAATGCTCCAAAAGCCTCTAGTTCGTCCAAGTTGGTCCCAACTTGTGTTTTACTTCAATTATGATTAATTAAATAACAAACAAGGCCAAACACAATCCTGTTTCGAAACTTTCTGGATAAAACACCCTCTCGTCGGCCGCGAGAGGATTTAGAGCTACCGGTCGCGCCCCGTGACCGAGAGAAGGCACCGGAGATAATTATCACTCCCTCATGGGCCGTGAGAGAGACATGGCATGCCGGTCGCGCCCTGCGACTTGGTTGAAAACCCCTATTTACGTTTTGTTTCCTCTTATTCGATCCAATCATGTCCCGGCTCGGTTCTTTTCAACATTTTTGCTCGTTTTTCCCATCCTTCCAACGGTTTCACGAACCAAGACCTGCAAGACGCGTTTGGATTAAAAGTAGATAAATTCTTGACAAACGAAATGAAAACACGCTAAAACTATGGAAACTCTACATGATAAATGGATGTATTATTCAATACATCAATGTCCCTACACGGTGTGCCGGTATCTATTGTATCTGATAGAGATACTTGATACACATCTCACTTTGGAAGAGTTTCCAACAATCGTTAGGCACAAGATTGAACTTTAGTACGGGTTACGACCCGCAGACGGATGGACAAAGTGAGCGTACTATTCAAACGTTGGAAGATATGCTCCAGGCATGTGTGATTGATTTAGGTGGAAGTTGGGATGACCACTTACCCCTAATAGAATTCTTCTACAATAATAGTTATCATACGAGCATCAAGGCTGCTCCTTTTGAGGCCTTGTATGGGAGAAAATGTAGAACGCCCGTGTGTTGGGCAGAAGTTGGGGAAGCCCAACTATCAGGAACGGAGATTGTCCTTGAGACCACGGAAAAGATTATGCAAATTCGTGATCGTCTCGAAGCTGCCAGAGATAGGCAGAAAAGCTATGCTGACAAGAGGCGTAAACCTCTTAAGTTCCAAGTAGGGGACAAAGTTATGTTAAAAGTGTCACCCTGGAAAGGTGTGATGCGCTTTGGGAAGAAAGGAAAGTTAAGCCCAAGATACATCGGTCCATTCGAGATAGTCGAATGTGTCGGCACTGTAGCTTATAAGCTCATATTGCCAGAGGAGCTAAGTGGAATCCATGATGTGTTCCACATCAGTAACCTTAAGAAATGTCTAGCCGATGAGTCGCTACAATGTTACACAAGGATGTGCAAATTGACGAAAACCTAAGGTTCGTTGAGAAACCAATTTTGATCGAGGATCGACAGGTTAAGAAGCTCCGATGGAAATTGATACCTATAGTAAAGGTTAAATGGGACGCCTTTAGACGTCCCGAGTATACATGGGAGGTTGGAGTCCACTATGCGACAAAAGTATCCCCATTTTTTGAATAAAATCTCGAGGTCGAGATTTCTTTTAAGGGGGTGAGGATGTAACACCTCGTAAAATCGTGTCCAATAGTATAGTGACACGTGTTGTATTTTAAACTTAGTTTATTAAAGACTAATAAGGACTAAAGGTGTCAACATGCTCAAACTGAGCCTTTGAGTGACTGTCCGATGTCAACATGCATAAATAACAGCCTCTGAGTGACGGATATGTCAACATGCTTAAATTATTAGCCTCTGAGTGACTGATATGTCAACATGCTTAAAACTTGGCCTCTGAGTGATTGATATGTCAACATGCCCAGCCTCTGAGTGATATCGGAGTCAACATGCTTATAATGAGCCTCTGAGTGATCCTTTACGAAGTCCTAACTCTCTTACGTGCCATTTGTTGGACGAGGGGGTTCAATTCTGTAAGTATGTGAAAGTTGGATAATGGAGGGATTAAAGGTGTCAACATGTTAATTTATACCTCTAAGTGACCTTTTAACGAACCGTGAGCTCGACAATGTCCGAGCATAATCCCGGGTATGCCAAGTATTGGCTACGGAGGGCAGTGCTAAAAAGGTGTTTAGGAGGTTCTAGGAGGTTTTAATAAGTTGAGGGGCTAAAAGTGCCAAACTTCAAATCTGCCTAAGGGGCGCTCGCGGGGGCGCGAGAGGCCTGTGTTTGCAGAAAGTTTTGCTTGGCCTCCACACATGTTGCCAAAAACCATTTTTTTCGAAACTATGGACTTTCAATCAGCTATGCCACGTTTTAGGACACCTGTAAGCTCCCTCTTACACTCCTAAACACCTGGCATCACCTCCTTTGAGTTCTCCAACTATAATTAGGTGTCCAAGTTCACCATTTGAACTTGAACCTTTCTTATTCATAACTCTTCTCCCTCCTATGGAAGTTCCTAACTGAAAGGAGCATCCAACTTAGTTTCTCTTGCATTCTAGGAACCTCTTGTAAGTGTTCATTCCTTGTGCATTTTCGTTTATAGGCTTTTATAGCCAAAGTCAAGCGTTTGCAGAAACGCTTTGACTTTCGGTTAGGACCATTATGGTCCAGCCATTGTTCGTAACGAACATGGCTAAGTGATCGTAATAAGGTATGTGTTAATCCTTATAAAGGGCACCTTCTAAATATCACGTTTGCTAGACCAATTGATGGGTCAAAGTTATGATATTAAAAAGTCAAACAGGTCATTTTTAGGAAAAATGATAAATTGATCTTATAAATGTTATGAAACTTGTTTTGACATTAAACAAGATGGTAATAATTATTAGAACATGTAAGAACATGTCGGCTCGTCAATTTCAGTTCTATGGTCGGTTCGCAACCGAAAGTCGTGAAGTTTGACTTTTGATTCTGACCCGATTTAGATTAGTTACTTACTGACCTAAAGTTGCATTATGATTGTAGTATAGTGTAGCATAACCCTCTGAGGTTATATTACATGATCATATATAGAATCTGAGTTTATGCGCAAGTTCCACAATTATGCCATTTTTGACAAAAATGCCCTTTTTGCATAAAACAAGGTTTTAATGATAATGAACTTGAAAATAAGTTTCCTACTGATATAATATTATAAGTAGGATTATTTGGAATATTAAACCAAATTATAAACTGAGTTTACAAGCAGGTCCTTGAATTATGTCGATAAATGACAATTTATTCCTTGTGGCTCATAAAATGGTTTTAATCAAATCTTTTCAAGGTAAATCATTTACCTACTGATATGTTATATTAAATAGCATATCTAAAACATTTTAATCTGACCTTAATATCAGTTTTTGTAAACATCGCATAGGAAGTCATTTTACGACATAAGCGTCGTGTTGGCGCATAGTATGGTTTTAAACCATATTAATTGACCAAGACTTGTTACCTACTAATTTTAAAACTTATTTTAAACATATTTATAGGAGGTACATGTTATAAACTCAGAATCCCAAATAATTTATAAACTATGTGTAAAATGACCAAAATGACCATTCGGTGCATAGTTTGGTCATAAAAGATAAATTACACATATAATTAATATCCTACTGATAATATATCATAAATAAGTTATTTTTCCAGAATACCTATAGTTATAACATTAAATTATATTCAAGTTCCTTTATACAATATGAAATTACCAAAACGCCCTTATGAGGCATAATTTCATTTTAAAACCTTAACCGGCATATAAGTTGATATCCTACTGATATTACAACTTAATTAAAGTATAATGGCATATAGAACTTGTCCATGACTTATCCAGTTACCCAATATCACTAATATGCGCACGGTTAAGTATATGTAACTAGTTTACGAAAATTAACCAAAACGGGTTTAACCTTATCATTTTAAGCTCAAAATCCAGAATTGTTTACCCATTTTATACAAGTCAAGTACTTGTTGGATTTAAACTACATTCTATCCGATCATCTTTTAATCAAGCACTATACGTCTTGATCCTGTACACTACTCGGTCTAAGTCTATGACTTAAATAAGACCGTTAGTATTTAATTGGTTAGCTTATGCCATAATCCAGACTAGAGTCTTCCGGTAAATGCTATATGCACTTAATTCAATTTGGATACGGCTGAGATATTAAATCTTGCATTTTAAAATCAAGACTAGCTCAGGTAAATACTCTTGACTTATTTTCCCTATACGGGCTTGGGATACGGTAAACTATTACCGCTTGGTCAGAAATGGGATCAATCGAATGCCGGATTGTGGCTAGTAAATCCGCATATTCTGTTTTAATCAGTTTTGTTTGATAACTTAAACATCAGGGGTTAAATTACCGTGTCCTGGATATCCTCGGCTCATTACATCAGATAATGGCCAGGACCTTAGCGCGGAGTGTAGGCATACACCTGACAGACGCTCAAATGCAAATTAACCAAGACGTTGGGGATAACTCCTTTGTGAGTTCTAAGTGGTGTGTATTTAATCATGTCTCGGTCTCTTTACTGGGCCCTGTATGTATGGACAAACATGTGAATCTGTTAACAAGGTTACAAAGTAACTTTCCCAAGTTATAAAAGATTTGTGCCCTGTGCACTTAAATCAAATTTCTAAAATGTTTTCAAAATGAGTCAGTGGGGTGTATTTACCAGCGAAAGCTGACGTATTTTCAAAAGATTAAGCTTGCAGGTACAATACGAAATAGGCCGGAAGCTGCTCGGTAGTGAAATAGGAGGATCTTGCAAATCCTTAGATATGCCCTAAAGTCTGTTTTATATTCTTTCTTTGTACATTTTATGATCCGCCTGTGGATCTTCTATTACGAGCCTGTATATTATTTTATATTTCGAACATAATAGTAATTTTACTCCAAGACTTCCACTGTGCCGTGTTTAATTGACAATGATGTTATCAACTGACGTCACGATACTCCCCACCCGGGCCCACCGGTGTATGGATTTGGGTTGGAAATTTAGGGTGTGACAGGTTTGTATTAGAGCCAACGTTTGAGAGAATTAAAACACTACCCTACTAGTGTTTAATCTTAAACTTACACGTGCACATTCCTTAGACTTCCGATTCTAGGCATTGACCTAGGATTACTCATATCATTATTAAGATATTAGTATTGTTTTAAATTTGACTTATAACAGGAAAATGTCACCGAGAGTAAGAGGACAAAGTGGGAGAGGAAAAAGTCCAATGAGGGGAGGACCATCGTGTAACATCCGTCAAAAAAATGGGTTTCCAAAACCCGCTTCGTTTATTAATCGAATACCCAGTTAAAAATTTTTGTTGCTTATTTAATGCTCAAATTAATTTTAAACGATACAAAATTAATAAATAAATTAGAATTTAAAATCTATAATTGAAAATTAATAATAAATAAGGAATAAAAAAAATAAAAGGAGACGCCGGGTTTCGAACCCGGGTCACCCGGATAACCAAACACACTCTACACCACTATACCACACACCCAACTTAATTCAAATCTAAAACAATTAAATTTTATACACAAACGGACACCGAGTCGGAAATTCAAACTATTGAATCTGTAACCGCCAAACCTGAATCATCTCGGCGACTAACGTTTTTCTTTGCCAGTAACTGAAGGTAACCGATGTTAAACATCCGTTATAACCGAAATCTAACCTGAATTGCATTCAAAAACTGACCAAATTCAATGATTTACAAAAAAAACCGAAGAATGATTTAACCATAACCGAAATCGGTGATTTGCCCTATAAATATCGATGCCCCACCTCACTTTCACTCGCACAAACTCTCAATCATTACCCTCTGTGCAAATTTTGTTGTTTCTGAATCCTCACCGGAAAACATTTTGTCGCCGGAAAACCGAACCCATTTCATTTCTTCTGCTTTACTCTAAAATAAGACTTCTAGAGCTCAGACAGAAAACACCACACTCACCTTAAACTCCCTATAGAGCCTCTGTCGCAAGTTATACATCGCCGGAATTCTCTGCAAGTCACCGGAATCCTCAGTTACTCGCCGGAATCATCACCGGAGGATTTCAATTCGACTCTGATCGGTATAATCTTTTGATCCATGTCCTTTTATCATTTAATTTACTAAAGTATACTAGATTTCTGATTTAGCAGTCGAGTTCGAATACTGAGAATTTAACAGGAAGAAGATGAAGTTTATATAGTGTATATGTATAAATAAAACCGGTTGTAAAACCAGGTTAGACACACAGTCCAGTGGTGGACTGTGTGCAAATTTAAACCAAGGTCTCGGGTTCGACTCTGTTCTTGTTTTGATTCGTCACAATATTCAAACCTTTTTTATAAAACCCAAATATGAAACTTGACCGTAAGTATATAAGAGAAATAAAAATCACTTATCATTCGGGTTAGTCACACAGCCCAGTTGGTCGGGCTGTGTGCAACACAAGGCTATAGTCGCAGAATGAGTCCGGTTCGAGTCTGCTGTGCTCCGATCCACTGAATATCATACTCTTTTTATAAAAACCAAATCCTGAAGCACGTGATAAGTATATAAATATAATTAAAATCAAAAATATTTCGGGTTAGACACGTAGCTCAGTTGGTAGAGCTGCGTGCACGCGTACGGGAGGTCACGAGTTCGAACCTCACTCAGTGCCTGGAATAAACACGGTCCGACCGTCAACGGTCAACGGTCAAAGTAAAAAAAAGTCAACATTTTTATTTATTTAATCAGAAAATTATTTAAAAATACTTAAAAATAAAATTTTTAAAGTTAGAAAATGTCCTTAAACTCACAAAAATAAATCTAACAATCCCATTAAGAACACTAATTAAAAATATTAATCGCAATTAAAAGTTCTTTATTTACCGAATTATTATGTTATTATTTAGGTTAGTTTCTCTCGTGGTTAAATCCAAATTCGTACGCATTCATCATCAATCCAAGAAAACGCACCCACTGTGAGTGAATTCTTACAAATTCCCCTTTTTATTCATGTTTTGGGGTGTATCATGTGCCGCTTTAATTATTTAGCTTATTCAAACTCGTGCTATTACCATTATATGATCTAAACTTATAATGTAAACTATTGTTATTGTAATGTGTGTTTACATTTAGTCAAGTTGCGTGCAAATCAATTCATTAGGCCCATCAGTTCCCCGTTGGAGACGGGTTGAACATCGCGTGCCTCAAAATCATTCATTAGGCCCATCAGTTCCTCGTGGGAGACGAGTTGAACATCGCGTGCCTCAAAATCATTCATTTGGTGTGTGCGTGTGTATTAATTAATATTATGTGTTTTGTGATTAAATTTACATTTACGTGTATTCATATTTGGTTATGCATATTCAAACAACCAACATAACTAATCCTTTCAAATGTTTAAATAAGATTCACTCGCCAACTTTTTGTTGACCCAAAACCCTATTTTTACACATGATACAGGTGAACAGGTTGAAGCAAGGGACACATAGGAAATTGCCTTAGAAGAAGAATAATGAAGTTATGAAAAATGTATTTGAACATGTTGTATTTGTATGCTTATTGTAATGTTCTTTAAAAAGAAATAATAAATATGAAACTTTATAGTAAATGTCATGAGCTTTGATGAAAACCCAATCATGCCCCGATCACCATTTCCGCTGCGGGTCGGGGTGTGACAGATTGGTATCAGAGCTTCTGACTATAGGGATACAGGATAGGTTATTAGACCCTTAGAGCCTATACTATAGTTGATTAGATTTTAATTTTTTATGTGGTTACATGCAAACTCATGATGTTTATTTGTTTCATATTTATTACACATACAAATGCATGCAAACACTTCCACTATCATATTGTGAGATATTTAGTGAGTTATACTTATTGTCAAACATAACAAGCTTACATATACATTCATCACGTCTATTTCAATGTTCACATATTCAAAGTCATCCTCATATTCCTTTATTCAAGATTTTGTCGCATTTTTCGTTTTTCAATCTCATCAAAGTGAGTTCTACGACGGGCATGTAGTAACTGTAAGGGTACAAGTACCGGTAGTCGGAATGTCCTGTCTAGGTTGGCATTCGTATAAATCCAATATAACGGACCAGTTTGCCTACCTAGGGACCAACGATGAGAGTACGAAGGACCTATTAGGCCAAAGCATGCCACACCAAATGTCGTTCGAACTAACCCCACTTTGAGGTATCACCGTATCCCACACCTGGATGCACTCCGAATTTCATACGTTACATACATATTTCTTGATTTTCTCTGGGTTTTAGTGTACGTTACCAGGCTAACACATGCGAACCATATGAAAGACCCGGTAATCATGGGGGCCCACATGATTACGAAAGTGAAGTATGGCGGCATGCAAGGCCCAATTACGAGCAAAGCCCAAGACATCCTCTGGATGTAGTAAATTTATTATTCTTCATTTATTTTATGAATGTTCATTCCTAAATACGACACATGACCCCTAAAACGTCCAACTCATACTCTTGATACGTATTTCTTGTAGATGTCTTCTAGCCTCTCTCATAGGAATATGAAATCAGGAAAATCCCGCGAGCGCATGGCTGCCCAAATCGCTCAACAAATGGCGGCCGTAATACCCAACATCGTAGTTCAAGTTCAACAAGCCCTTACCGCTAATTCCGTCAACCCAATCAATCAAAATGTTGTCAACCCTCTCCCAAAAGCCACTAAATGCACCTTCAAGCATTTCAAATCCTGCGATCCTCCAAAATACGAAGGGACCGAAGGTGTCACTGCTCTCCTCCATTGGTTTGAGGAGATGGAAAACACTTTTCTCAATTGCGACTCACCCGATGATCGCAAGGTGCGATATGCTACCGGTCGTTTGTTTGGAGTAGCACTTACATGGTGGAATACAGAGAAGGCCAAGCGAGGTACTGAGAATGCTATGACTTTGACTTGGGAAGAGTTGAAGGAAATCATGACAAGACGTTTCTGTCCAAGAAGCGAAATCAAGAAATTGGAAGATGAGTTCTATTCTTTGAAACAAAAGGAAGGCGACCACACCACATACAACAAGAGATTCCTTGAGTTGAATCAGATGGTCCCCAACTTGTTCACTCCCCTCTACCAATTAATCGAGCACTACATTCGAGGTCTTCCTTCAAAAATTCAAGACCCTGTAATAAGTATCACACCTGCAACTTTGGAAGCAGCAATGGAGTTAGCTACAGAGCTCACCGAAAACCGCATACGAAATAAGGACTTCAAGGAGGAGAAGAAGAAGGATAAAGCATCAACTGAAACCTCAAACTTCACCCAAACCGAATCCCTTCTCAACCCACTTCTAAGAGAAAATGAGATGGGCAAATTTTCGCTGTCACTCAACACAATCAACCAGCTTCACAAGCCGTACCCCTCCAAGCTATCCCAATCACTCAAGTAGCACCCAACTCAACTTACCCAAATAAGAAACCTTACATTGGACCTCACCCTCAATGCAACACCTGTTTTTATGATCATCCATCTACCTTACCTTGTCGACTATGTGCGAATTGTGGGCGTTATGGTCATTTGAGCAAAACTTGTCGCGCCTCTCAAAACCAAACCCCACCGCCCTACTCAAAACATGATCCAAACATATCAACAACCCCAATACCCCATGTTTCCATATGTTCGAGCTTGTTTTAATTGTGGCGACCCTACCCATTTTAGAAACACGTGCCCTAGATTGGTTAACATCATAAACGCCCAAGCTCAAGCAAACCCAGTTAACCAAGTAAATCAAGCAAACCCAGCTCCACCGCCAGCAAGAGGAAGAGCTTACAACATCAACGCCAATCCTGTTGAAGATAATAACGGCCCAAACGAACCACCCAACTAGCCTTCCTTCACCAAGAATCAAGATTCAACTCCAACCGCTTAGTTTTTTTATGTTTTCTTTATGTTATCTCAATCTTCACGTATCTCAATTATAAATTGGAAATTTATAGTATCCAAGAATCTTAATGCGAGTTACTATTTCAGTTTTTGTTTTATACTCACTGATTTAACATTCATATCATCATACATCTCGACGTATCTCAATCTCATCATTCAAAGAAGTTGGGTTGTGTCTCACTTTTACATAGACTAACCCTTCATCATAACAAACGAGAGAGATACTGTCATCATTCAGTCATGTATTCTTTCAAATTTGAGACTCAAGTTTTGGTTGTTGTGTTTGTTTATGTTTTAGAGTCACATAGAACTAATTATAACTTACTGACAAAGCCAATGAAAATTTGACAAGAATATGGTGGATACGCCGCTGGTACTTCCTATATATAAGTATTCCTGTCAAAGGATCAAAAGCATTGTCAGGCGGTTATGAGAAGTTCCATGTAGGTTTTAATATTGTCATGAATGAAGTTTTGTTTTAGGATATAACCTTATCTTTCCAAACGTACCAATTCTCTCAAAACTCTTATGCATGAGATCATACCTAGTCAATCAACTCTTTTTATCAATATTCCTTATCTTAGGCATCAAAAAGCGATTCCTGTAGCAGGGTATCCAACCCTTACTAGGAACGTTACCGCCTCAAATAAAATTTAAACTTTCACCCTCTTCTGATTATGTAATTGTCAAGTTAAAACATCCTCCCTTCAAGTCAAATATACCACTACTATTTCTAAAAGTAGGGGATACTGTAACATCCGTCAAAAGAACGGGTTTCCAAAACCCGCTTCGTTTTAATCGAATACCCAGTTAAAAATTTTCGTTGCTTATTTAATGCTTAAATTAATTTTAAACGATACAAAATTAATAAATAAATTAGAATTTAAAATCTATAATTGAAAATTAATAATAAATAAGGAATAAAAAAAATAAAAGGAGACACCGGGTTTCGAACCCGGGTCACCCGGATAACCAAACACACATCAACACCACTACACCACACACCCAACTTAATTCAAATCTAAAACAATTAAATTTTATACACAAACGGACACCGAGTCGGAAATTCAAACTATTGAATCTGTAACCGCCAAACCTGAATCATCTCGGCGACTAACGTTTTTCTTTGCCAGTAACTGAAGGTAACCGATGTTAAACATCCGTTATAACCGAAATCTAACCTTAATTGCATTCAAAAACTGACCAAATTCAATGATTTACAAAAAAACCGAAGAATGATTTAACCATAACCGAAATCGGTGATTTGCCCTATAAATATCGATGCCCCACCTCACTTTCACTCGCTCAAACTCTCAATCATTACCCTCTGTGCAAATTTTGCTGTTTCTGAATCCTCACCGAAAAACATTTTGTCGCCGGAAAACCGAACCCATTTCATTTCTTCTGCTTTACTCTAAAATAAGACTTCTAGAGCTCAGACAGAAAACACCACACTCACCTTAAACTCCCTATAGAGCCTCTTTCGCAAGTTATACATCGTCGGAATTCTCTGCAAGTCGCCGGAATCCTCAGTTACTCGCCGGAATCATCACCGGAGGATTTCAATTCGACTCTGATCAGTATAATCTTTTGATCCATGTCCTTTTATCATTTAATTTACTAAAGTATACTAGATTTCTGATTTAGCAGTCGAGTTCGAATACTGAGAATTTAACAGGAAGAAGATGAAGTTTATATAGTGTATATGTATAAATAAAACCGGTTATAAAACCAGGTTAGACACACAGTCCAGTGGTGGACTGTGTGCAAATTTAAACCAAGGTCTCGGGTTCGACTCTGTTCTTGTTTCGATTCGTCACAATATTCAAACCTTTTTTATAAAACCCAAATATGAAACTTGACCGTAAGTATATAAGAGAAATAAAAATCACTTATCATTCGGGTTAGTCACACAGCCCAGTTGGTCGGGCTGTGTGCAACACAAGGCTATAGTCGCAGAATGAGTCCGGTTCGAGTCTGCTGTGCTCCGATCCACTGAAATATCATACTCTTTTTATAAAAACCAAATCCTGAAGCACGTGATAAGTTATAAAATATAATTAAAATCAGAAATATTTCGGGTTAGACACGTAGCTCAGTTTGTAGAGCTGCGTGCACGCTACGGGAGGTCACGAATTCGAACCTCACTCAGCGCCTGGAATAAACACGGTCCGACCGGTCAACGGTCAACGGTCAAAGTAAAAAAAAGTCAACATTTTTATATTTTATTTATTTAATCAGAAAATTATTTAAAAATACTTAAAAATAATATTTTTAGAGTTAGAAAATGTCCTTAAACTCACAAAATAAATCTAACAATCCCATTAAGAATACTAATTAAAAATATTAATCGCAATTAAAAGTTTCTTTATTTAACGAATTATTATGTTATTATTTAGATTAGTTTCTCTCGTGGTTAAATCCAAATTCGTGCGCATCATCATCAATCCAAGAAAACGCACCCACTGTGAGTGAATTCTTACAAATTCCCCTTTTTATTCATGTTTTGGGGTGTATCATGTGTCGCTTTAATTATTTCGCTTATTCAAACTCGTGCTATTACCATTATATGATCTAAACTTATAATGTAAATATTGTTATTGTAATGTTTGCTTACATTTAGTCAAGTTGCGTGCAAATCAATTCATTAGGCCCATCAGTTCCCCGTTGGAGACGGGTTGAACATCGCGTGCCTCAAAATCATTCATTAGGCCCATCAGTTCCTCGTGGGAGACGAGTTGAACATCGCGTGCCTCAAAATCATTCATTTGGTGTGTGCGTGTGTATTAATTAATATTATGTGTTTTGTGATTAAATTTACATTTACGTTTATTCATATTTGATTATGCACAATTTTATTCAAACAACCAACATAACTAATCCTTTCAAATGTTTAAATAAGATTCACTCGCCAACTTTTTGTTGACCCAAAACCTTATTTTTACACATGATACAGGTGAACAGGTTGAAGCAAGGGACACATAGGAAATTGCCTTAGAAGAAGAATAATGAAGTTATGAAAAATGTATTTGAACATGTTGTATTTGTATGCTTATTGTAATGTTCTTTAAAAAGAAATAATAAATATGAAACTTTATAGTAAATGTCATGAGCTTTGATGAAAACCCAATCATGCCCCGATCACCATTTCCGCTGCGGGTCGGGGTGTGACACATCGGGGGGCATCCCTTCTCAACCTCACAGCTTAGATTCCTACCAAGAATCAGGAGATTCATCTACTTGGCAACCAGCGAGACACTCTGTCTCTCATAGAAACTCGCCCCCACATTCCCAAAATTCTTACCACTCTCACCACTCCTATCATTCACACCATTATCATCATTCCCATTCACACTCTTATCATGAAGAATTTAACCCTAACCACTACTTTAACACACCTCCAGCCGATTAAAATTAGTTGGACCAACCAAACCCTATGGACGAGGACTCCGACCCGGAGATGCCGCCGTCGGGATCGAATACGCATCCCATAGAAATTTCAAGCGATTCGAACTCTTATGCCGGATCGCCTTACCAAAGTCCTAATGAGTGGGACCAATATTGGAACCAATTTACCTTTGTCAACACTCCTTCCCATCACTCTCAACCACCTCCTATACAAGAAGACGTCCACATGGAACCGATGGACCAACCTCAACCACCACCTGAACCACCAAGGAGGAAGCGTGGGGCACGTATGTCGGTACGTGCAGGACAAAGGTCGGGATCGCTGCAACCTTTGCCCATTTCCTACGCCACAATTCAAGAGGACCCACGAATGGGTGGACCCTCAAATATTTCACCTGTAGTGGAACTAACACCAACACCTACGGTTCAACCACCGTCATTGGGTTATAGTAACCCAATCTCTACATATCCAGATACGTCTGGACATAATCCTTTTAATCCATCTACACCAGTAGACTATCAAGCATGGTCGCAAGACCCCTATATGCAAGTAGTTATGCACAACGCACTTTACCCCTCTCCTTTCCCACCTGCTTATCCACCAACTGGATATCCAACTTATGGATATTAGTATCCGGTTATGCCACAACCTCCACCGCCACTCGAGGCCATTAATGAGGCCTTAGAAAGAATGAAAGAAATGCAACAAAAAGCGGAGAAAAACGGAGAAGAAGACAAACAAGTTCTTCAAGAAACTCTCCAAACTAGTTAAGGGAAAGAAGGACGAGTGAAGTCTCTTCTAATATATGTTAGTCCCTACGAGGACATTGTTATTTCTCTAGTCCCTGCGTGGACATTTTGTTTTTGTAGTCCTTGCATGGACAATTTATTTCTTTCTAGTATTGTAACTTCTATTAAAATTTAATGAAGTATTTTTGGAATTATATATATATATATATATATGTATTCATCCTCTTCAAACGAGCGTCTCGATTTTACTCGAAATTTAGGATCTGTGACATAATTCCAAAAAGATCTTGATGGTTTTGATTAGCCAAGTAGCGCAGACGACACAATTGGCCAATTTATAAATGATAGTTAAGTACGAAGGGGTCTTCTATCATAATAGTTAAGGGAAGTTGTCCTTATATCCAGAGGTGGTGGACTTAAGTTCAGCCCCCAAGTCGTTAAGGTCAATGCGACCGGGACTGTTAATTAACCACTAAGATACTCTTATGTTAACATTCAGAAATGTTAATACTCTTGGTAGTGTGACTTGAGGAATCACACTAGCCTTCAAGGTAAAGGACTATGTCCTAACCTTATATAGCCTATGTGATCAAAATTGATCCCGGCTAATATCATCAGTACGATGATTAAACATCCATTAGTGATGTATTGCCCTTGGGGCTATGATTAAACATCCATTAGTGATGTATTGCCCTTGGGACTATGATTAAACATCCATTTAGTGATGATTTGCCTTTGAGCAATATTATATTGTCAAAAATGACAACGACAGCAGTGGTTAATATATCCCCCTGTCGATATTATATGTCCATTAGTGACAGGCCTATGTGCCATATTTTATGTCCATTAGTGACAGACCTATGTGCCCTATTTTATGTCCTTCGAGACAAGCCTATGAGCTAAATATAATTGTCAATTACGACAATGACAGTTGTGACATTACGATCCACTTTCTAGTAATATATGGACTATGTCCAAATTTTAAATTACCTTTGATGGTCCTATTAAGACCTAGGCCAAATATTGTTATGTAAGCCTAAGAGTTGTGATGTTATTCACACTAGAATAGGCAATGGATTGTTATATCCAATGCTGAAAGCCAATATGGTTGATACCATGGCTAAATGAAGTTTTATTGGTGTATAGATCCAAAGCTCAAAAGATGGCTAACTCGGATGAGGCACAAAGTAGCCACCGGGATATTGACGCTAATAATACTGAAAATAGAGCCATTAATAATGATGACTTCCAAGCTCGCATTGATGCAGCTGTTGAAAAAGCCATGGGAAAAGCCATAGAAAAGCTTAGAGAGTTGAGTGCTACTCGCTCTAGACCATTATCGATTACCCCATCCTCTGCTCATAAGGAGAGCTCCGTTCACTCTTCGAATGCGAAGAGTGAACCAAAGAAAATATATTTTATTGATAGGCCCCGTTCTAATAAAAACGGATGTGCCTATTAGTATTTCGTCTCATGCAAGCCCCGAGACTTTGATTGGGAGAAAGGAGCTGTAGAAGCCTTAAAGTGGCTAGATGAGATGGAAATAATCGTAGATATCAGGGTTGTGCTGATAAGGATGTGGTCAAATATGTATCACAATCATTTAAGGGGAATGCCCTAATCTGGTGGAAAGCCATGATCCAATCTACAGGTAAAGTACACCTGTATAATTTGGGATGGTCCAAGTTTGTGGACCTTGTTAAGGAAACTTACTGCCCACCTCATGAGATGGAGAAATTAGAGACAGACTTTTTGTCTCTTTCCATGAAAAACCTAGATTGTCGGAAATATGTTTCCGATTTCAACTCCCTATCTTGGTTAGTTTCCTATCTGATCACCCCTGAAACCAAATGCATTGTGCGTTTTATCAATGGGTTAGCTCCTGAAATTAAGGGCATGGTAAAGGCTGCTTAGCCTAGTACCTCCTATCCCTCACCCTTGATCTAGTAAGGCAAAAACCAGTTGAGTCTAAAACTGGCGGGAAAAGAAAGAGAGAAGATGACAACTCCCAAAGATTTAATAAGAAGAATAAAGGGAGATTTGGGTTCAACAGGAACCAAGACAAGTCGGCTGTGACGCCACATGAAAGACTTGCAACCGCAGACACTGGGATAGTGTAATTATGTTCCACAAGCCAAACCCTGTGGTATTTGTAAGAGAAAGGGCATAAGACCCTAGAATGCAAGGATCTTAAGTATGCCATCTGTTACGTCTGCAATAAAAAAGGGCATATTAAGACTAACTGCCCTAAAATTCTTAAGAATAATGATGCAAAGCCTGGAGAGGCCAAGAAGGGGAATGCTCGTGCCTTTCAAATAACTGCAAGAGAGGTTGTTAATGACAACAATGTCATAACAGGTACATTCCTCATTAACGACCTTTATGCTAGAGTTCTTTTCGATTCGGGTGCAGATAAATCTTTTGTTGATCATAAGTTTAGTAAACTATTAAACTTACCCATAAGAACTCTAGATAAACCTTATGAGATAGAACTTGCTGATGGAAGTTTAGAATCAGCATCTTTCATTCTTGATGGATGTTTCATATCCATTAAGAATCATTCCATTCCTATCTCTCTTTTGCCAGGGTTCGATGTAGTTTTAGGCATGGATTGGTTATCCTGTAACCAAGCCTGCATTGCCTGCGATAAGAAACTCATCGAAATAAAAACCCCATCTGGTGAAATGATCACCATCCCTTGAGATTCACACTATGGATTGCCAGACAATGTGTCATTATTTAAGGCATCCAAGTGTTTAGGCAGAGGCTGTGTCATTTACATGGCACAAGTCACTATTAACGAGCGTAAGCCGAACATTAAAGACCTCCCAATTATTTTGGAGTATTCCAATGTCTTTCCCGAAGAACTACCAGGCCTAACTCCAGACAGACAAGTAGAATTTAAAATTGATATCCTGCTAGGATCAGCACCTGTTGCCAGAGCTCCATATAGGCTAGCACCAACAGAAATGAAGGAGTTGAGGACACAATTAGATGAACTCTTAAAGAAAGGCTTTATACAACCTAGTTCCTCACCTTGGGGAGCTCCTATCCTCTTCGTTAAGAAGAAAGACGGTTCAATGCGGATGTGCATCAATTACCGTGAGCTGAACAAGATAACAATTAAGAACCGTTATCCATTGCCCAGGATCGACGATTTATTCGACCAACTTCAAGGGGCGAGTTATTTCTCCAAGATTGATTTAAGATCTGGATATCATCAGCTGAAGGTTAGAAGTGAAGATGTTCCTAAGACTGCCTTCACGACCCGATATGGTCATTTTGAATTCTTGGTGATGCCTTTTGGGCTCACAAATGCACCTGTAGCATTCATGGATCTCATGAATAGAGTCTGTAAACCGTATTTGGATAAGTTTGTCATTGTCTTTATAGACAACATACTAATCTATTCTCGTAATCAAGATGATCATGAGAAACACCTTCGGTGCATTCTAGAACTACTAATAAGAGAAGCTTTATGCAAAATTCTCTAAATGTGAGTTTTGGCTTAGAGAAGTCCAATTTCTTGGACATGTTGTAAGTGAGCGTGGTATCCAAGTGGATCCCGCCAAAATAGAAGCCATAATGAATTGGGAAGTGGCCAAGACCCCATCCGAGGTTCGTAGTTTCCTAGGATTGGCTGGATTCTACAGGAGGTTCATTGAGAACATTTCAAGAATAGCCACACCTTTAACTAACTTGACCCGTAAGAATGTTAAGTATAATTGGGGTCCAAAACAACAAGAATCGTTTAAGGTTCTTAAACAGAAGTTAAGCAATGCTCCTGTGTTATCTCTACCTGAGGGTATTGAAGAATTTGTAGTCTATTGCGATGCTTCGCACACAGGCATGGGCTGTGTGCTGATGCAAAAAGGCAAGGTGATTGCATATGCATCACGACAACTAAAGGTGCATGAAAATAATTACACCACCCTTGATTTGGAATTGGGTGCCGTTGTATCTGCACTAAAACTGTGGAGACATTACTTGTATGGCACAAAGTGTATTATATACACAGACGATAAAAGTCTCCAGCATCTGTTCAATCAGAAGGAATTGAACATGCGACAATGTCGATGGATGGAAATGCTTAATGATTATGATTGCGAGATTCGCTACCATCCAGGCAAGGCAAATGTGGTTGCAGATGCCTAGTCGCAAGGAATGGGTTAAACCTATAAGGATTAACGTCAAGAGCATTAAGCTCAGAAATAGCTTAAGTGAGAAGCTATTAGATGCGCAAAAGCAAGCTCTGTTAGAGGCTAATGCTCCTAATGAAGGATTAGGCTGAACCGTCGATAAGTTAACGCCTAGAAAGGATGGAATCCTTAGATATAATGATAGGATTTTGGTTCCAATCCTAGGAGGACTTAGAGATCTAATCCTCCAAGAAGCGCACAATTCAAGATACTTAGTTCACCCGGGAGGTGACAAAATGTATCAAGATTTGAAGAAGAATTATTGGTGGATGGGTTTGAAGAAATCCATAGCCACTTATGTAGCTAAGTGTCTGACGTGTTCGCAAGTTAAGGCCGAACATTAGAAGCCGTCAGGACTTCTACAGCAATTGAAAATTCGCACATGGAAATGGTAAATGGTAACTACGGACTTGATTACCAAGTTACCTAAAACCAAAAGTGGAAATGACATTATTTGGGTCATTGTGGATAGGCTGACTAAGTCAGCTCATTTCTTGCCAATCAAAGAAACTTATAACTTTGAAAGATTGGCTAAGTTGTATGTGTGACAATATTGTGTCTGATGTTCTAAAAGTAGTTAATTAAAAACAACAAAAATTACCCTAGTTCTAGACTCAGATTAAACTCTAAACTCCTAAACTATACTAAACTACTAACCGGCAAGTGCACTGATCAAATGTAGAATGCATTAAGCAAGTCCGGATTATCGAACCCACAAGACTCTCTAATTACAATGACCACTTAACTTAGACATAATTACACACATTGTATATTTTTAAGGGGGGGGGGGGTTTGCTACCAATTCTAAATTATCAATTAAATTATTAAATTACTAAATCCCTAAAGACACGAAAAGCAACACAAACCTATTCTATGGAAGACATCCACCTAAGTTCATGCAAAACAACCAAACAATCATAAATCAAGCAAAATCATGCAAATACACTAAACTAGATAATTAAAGTTGTGAACTTTACCAATTAAACATTCAAACCAAAATTAAACTAAAAACAAATCAAACCTTCATAAAATCCATCATCCAAACCTAGGCAACTGAATCAAATATAGCCAAATAACATGTTTGAAAAACAAATTAAACAAGGTTTAAAACAAAGAAAGCATAATCAAGTAAACAAAGGAGTGTAAAGATCAAGAATTGTATGATAAAACCGTTAAAAGCTCCTGCCTCGAAACTCCTCGATCACCCGTACACTTCTTGCAGCCTAGATCTCCTTCTTGCTCAAATATCTCCAGAAAG
>CAMTDV010001448.1:0-20404 GCA_947069175.1 Scalesia atractyloides | reverse complement strand
ACACCCCTTTGTTTAGATTTTTAAAAATCTAGCACATCGCCATTGTTTCTTTACCATGATGGGTTTGCCACAGGTTGGTATTTGACTTCGTGAGATTACCAACATTTAGTAACTCGGTGACTTGGTTGTTCATTGCCTCTGTCTTTTCTGACCGAGGCTGCGCTTTTTCTGCACAATGGTTCTGTTGATGGAAATACATTCAGGCAATGTTCCGCAATTTCGCGCGGGACACCAACCCATGTCGGCAGGTGTCCGGCCCCCGAAAAGGGTCTTTGTTGCAAAAACAACAGTAGTTTAAAGTTGCGCGAATTTCAATACTGACTGCAGGCCCTAATAAGATTGTCTGCTAAGGGTACTTATTGTTGAGTACCCACTTTCTGGTTCATTGCTTGGCAATGTCTTGCCAGCCTTCATGACTGGTTCCTCAATTGACATGATTTCTTTCCGTGCATAAAGTATAGCTACACCATTTGGTGACGGAAAACCACAAGCAGCATGCAGAGCGGAGGTAATAATACTAAAATCACGTTGCGCGCGGCGCCCCAATAGTACATCGTGACAGGAATTTGCCGGCATCACCATGAAGTTGACGTTACTCGTTCGAGAACACCTCCCATCAGATAAAGTAACAGGAAAGAGGATTTGTCCTAGAGGAAAGACAGCCTCATTGCAGAACCCAGTTAATGGAAAATCAACTGGTTCCAAGCGTGCTTTTCCTCAGGATCTAGTTGCTTGAAGCATTGCTCATACATGATATCCATGGAACTACCCGGATCTATAAACATATAGTCTGTTTGGTAGTGCCCAAAGATACCGGTGATAACTACTGGCCGGTCTTCTTGAGGACCTCCTGGAACGATAGGAAAAATGAATTGCTGTTCGTGCCAAGTGTTGTTTTGAAAATGTTGAAGGCTACGCTTGCGCGATGATCCACCTTGAATCATGGAAACGTGCTGTTTCATTTTCTTGTTGCTAGGCCCTTCGTTCTCGCGCGTAATCTGCTTAATCTCTTTGCGCACGTTCTGGACTAGATGTGTAAGCTTCCCACTTTTTAATGCTTTTTCAATCTGCGTGCGCAGACTGATGCAGTTATCCGTTGTGTGGCCTGTGTCTCTATGATAGTCACAGAACAAATTTGGGTCTTGCCCTTTTTTGTTTTTCATTGGTTGCGGCTGTTTAAACTGATAATTCTCAGTGCTGAGAACCTCAGCCGGAGATTTCGTTAAGGGAGTCCACTGACGTTCCCTATTCTCCTGCTTAATCGCTTTTTGAGTTGTTATCTTGTTGCTTGTTGCTCGCGCGTCAATTGGTGAATAAGGAGAATATGAATTCTGACTTGACACTTTTCAATTTCTCTTATACTTGCGACTACCTCTACTCAAGTCTTGCGGACGATTCTGAGGCAGAGGTGGCCGGTTAGAACTTAAGTTACGCTCAGTCTGGGCGTAGACCTTGGCTGCCGCCATGAGTTTATCCCAGTTTTTTGGAAGGCCAGTTGTACCGGACAACACTTTAATCATTTCGTCGCACCTTACCGCATACTTGAACTGCACACGTATAAGGTTTCATGGACATCTCCAATCTCCAACACCTCTTTATTGTAACGCGTTATAAAATCTTCGAGGCTTTCATCGTCCCTCCGCCAGATGTTCATTATCAGAGGAGTCGCGCACGTATCGCTGTTGCTGGCTAAAGTGTGTAAGAAATTTCTCTTTTAAGTCGTTCCAAGAGGAAAGTTTACCTGTCGGCAAATTATCAAACCAAAGGCGCGCAGCGCCGGTAAGGGTCTGTACAAATAGGTGACACCACATTGGCAATGTCCAGCACCCAAGTAACCCTGCACCGGTAAAGAAGCGCATGTGATCATCAGGATCGGTCAAACCGTTAAACTTTCCAATGTTGGATGGTAATTTCGCTCGCTCCAACGGAGCCAGTGCTATCTCTCTGGTAAACTTTGATTGTTCAGCTGCTTCGGTTGGGCGATACACCAAATTGTAATCATGCTCAACTTCTGGATTGTATACTGCGTGTATTTTTGGCTTGTAACTAGCATGATCTGCAGATATTCGATTAAAAATACCTGCACTATCCCTTCCTCATAGGTTCTATCAAGCTCATCGTGTTGGGTGTCCCGTTTCTGCGAAGACCGCGGGCCCAAACGAGAGTGGACAGATGCGCGACGCTGAACGTTGTCTTCTTGCCTTCTATTACCAGAATGAACAGGATCATTCCTGGTTTTAGAATACATTTCTGTTCCATCTTCAGGCATGCGCGAAGGGGAACGAGCATGACTTTGAGTATTATAACTCAAACTCGAGGTGCCGGCGAAGCACGGACCTGAGGAGCGTTAACCGGAGCTTGAAAAGCTGGAGTTCCAGTTTGGGCACATAACTGAGAATACATAGCGTTTAGAGTCGTTTGAGATTTGATTAATCACGATAATGGAGTCTCTCCAGGTGGTAAAATCGACGTAACATCAACTGAGGAGCCGCTGGCATTACAGGAATACTCGCATGATTAGGATCATACTGAGCATCAGCTTCGCCGGAAGAATCCTCAACTATTTGTCCGTCGACCTGAGGTCCGACAACAACACGTCAATCCCTGATCAGGACCTTGAAAAGATGATCCGTCAGACATGACGCTGCAGATCTAAGTGAAACGAAACGAAAGGTGAGAAAGAATCGAAATCGGTGAGCGCCAATGAAGAAACCCTAGATCAACTAGACCGGAATCGAAGTACATCTATGGAATGGCTCTTATAAAAGGGTTAACCCTCCGTTTGGTTTCACGATGGATGATGAATAGAACAATATTCTGGCTGATCCTGCAAAACAGAACACCGTTAGCTCGCCACGGGGAAAAGGGGGTTCTCTCCGTGACCACCCTCCGGCGTGAGAATAAGTACAGGTAGTCGGAAGTAAGTATTGTAAGTGAGAGAGTAGTTGAGAGTGAATACCTTTCCTTGAACTCCAAGTTACTTATTTAAGCCGGTGTTTGGCGCCAAAAAGAGAGATTGTTAACTTTAACGGAATCTTTTGTTATTCCGTTAATGTTTGTTGGCAATCCGTTAGTGTACACGGATCGTGAGCTCATCAGCGGTTAGGGAGGTGCCACGTGTCAACATGAGATCACTACATCTTATAAATGTGAGCATGCCATCACCGTGATCTTCCTCAGCCGTCCGGATGCTGCCATGTGGCAATTGGTTATAACTGAAAATATGCTTGCACGATTGGGTGTTAATGGCTTCTAGAAGGTTTCACAGCTGTTACCCATCTATTATTCGCCACGTGTACATTCTGTTACAACAGAAAAGATTCCCTTTGCTTCTGCACCAAGTTAAGGATTTTGCTAAGGGAAAGTTTCTCAGGATTTACTGTTTCCTTGCGTGAGAAGCGCAAGTTAGTTAACTGATCTTCCTTCTTCTCCTTGCTGCTTAGCGCAACGTTTGGTGGATGCTTGCTTTGATATAAATATCTGCACAAGGTTTGTGCATGGGGCATTATCAAACAAGAATGTTCAAGGTTAACTTTGAACCTTGCGCGAGCCCGCGCAAGGTAGTTAAATAAAGCATTATCAAACAAGAATGTTTAAGGTTAACTTTGAACCTTGCGCGAGCCCGCGTAAGGTAGTTAAATGAAGCATTATCAAACAAGAATGTTCAATGTTAACTTTGAACCTTGCACGAGCCCGCGCAACGTAGTTAAATGAAGCATTTATCCAAAGAGAGTGTTCAAGGTTAACTTTGAACCTTGCGCGAGCCCGCGCAAGGTAGTTAAATGAAGCATTTATCCAAAGAGAGTGTTCAAGGTTAACTTTGAACCTTGTGCGAGCCCGCGCAAGGTCGTTAAATGACGCTTTCCTCTCTTGGATATTTGGCGCAGAGTTATAATAAATCTTATTTTGGCAAAGAAGTCTGCGCGCAGTTTTCTTAGAAGTTATTAATGGGTATGGTTTCCTTGATTGGCGCAAGGTTTTTGGGACCATACCCCTTCAGCGCTTTTTTATCAGGACCGCGCTTTTTTGCACCTTGCGTCTAGGCCCTAGGCGAGGCCTATGCGCATTGAGTGCGCCTAACGCCTTTAATAACTATGGTTTACGCTCATTTAGTCCTGACAAATAGGGTTGATTTTATGCCTTGTTTGATATAATTTATATGTTGCATTTTGCGCATATCATAGCGCCTTGGAGTTGATCCAAAGATCCTCAATTCGCGGTAAAGGATCACAATTTTTGATGGTCAACTTGTTGAGCTCGCGATAGTCGATACACATACGGAACAAACCATCCTTATTCTTGACAAATAGGACTGGTGCATCCCCACAGAGATGAGCTAGGGCGAATAAACCCTTTGTTAGTCAACTCTTGCAATTGACTAGCCAACTCATGCATTTCGGATGGTGCCAGACTATAAGGTGATTTTGAAATAGGAGTTGCACCGGGGAGAAACGATTCTAAATTTGACTTCTCGCACAGGAGGAAGTCCAGATACGTCTTTAGCAAAAACATGGGAAAAATCATGAACAATTAGAATATCTTCCAGTTTCTTTTCCTTGCCTTTCTTCTCCACAATATGGGCAAAGAAACCACATATTCCTTTCGAATGTACTTTTGGGCTTAAATACATAACATCAACTTAAGTCCTTTAGAAGATGTTTCACAAAAGACTCGAAGAACTTAACCGACAACGAGTGGAATATGAATATATTTTTCGAAACAAATCATATCAGCACGGTGATGGGCTAGCCAGTCCAATGCAATGATAATGTTGAAACTACCCAACTTCATTGGAATAAGATCAATAGAAAAATCTTGCTTGTTCAAACTGAGAGTACACCCTCGAACTACAAAATCTATGGTAATGGGATTTTCGTCTGCTACTCCACGATAAAATGAATCGGTTAGACTCTTTTGAGGAATACCAAAAACAGACTCGAATTCAAAAGACACGAAACTCTTATCCGTTCCCGTATCAAATAGTATAGATGCTGATATGGTTAATTTTATACAATTTTTATCGATCGGATCCCCTACATTCTGATGAGTTCATATGTGATTTCCCCGTGTTTTGGATATTAATTTGAGTTATTTGTAGATTTGTAGGACACGACGGAGAATCGAGCATTTGGACGATGAAAACAAAATATTAGAAGAGCTTGAGGTTTCATGGGAAAGTGTGTCGAGATATTCATGGGAAAGTGTGCGGAGCCTTGCGGACTGCAAGGGGTATCCATACGGTTTGCAAGGGACCCCTATTTTGAAAATAAAAAAAAACAAGCCTTGCAGACCGCAAGGCTCCGCAAGGGGTGCCCGAACAAGAAAAATCAGTTTATAAACCCTACAACCGTCGGGTTTTATCACTTCACAACTTCGACGTTTCAAAGTACTTTCTGGTCGATTTTGAGGATTCTTGGAGCAAGGTTGAAGGCTAGGATCGAAAGGATTGAAGATTTGAGCGTGTCGGGTTCGATTTTACCTTGTATTTCTCATTTTAAACATAAGAAACACGTTTTTCTTTATTTTTCTGATTTGATTATGGCATGTTTATGACTATTATGACTAGCTAAATCGTTATAAGTTGCTTAGGTTGAGATGAACTAGACATGTGTTTGATGAATGATATTGGTTTTAATGAATTATGTGATGTACATGATTTTATCTTGTTATTGATCTTCATATTGCATGTTAGTATTGGTTGTGGTTGATTTTTTACTGTCGATTTTGTTGATCTAAGCATATAGATATATCCACTAGATTCAGAAATCATTCTAGGTTGTTAATCTTAAGGTTTTCGGTTTAGATCTTATCATTTGATATAATGCAAGTTAATCAATTAATTAAAATCAACTAACAAAAATGTGCATCCTTACCTGATAATTTGAGAGAAGAGTTAGGTTTGCTATGTTATTAGCTAGGCATTGTTTAATAGATTCGGTGACCGATAGCTTGGATTCATCTGCTTACTTGCGTCTAGGGTTTCTTAGGATTTCAGTCATCAAGGTCTAGTCTGCTTCATAATTTGAGGATTTTGGCACCATAGTTCTTATATATCCGATAATTATAGGATTTGATATCAATAGGTCGAGCCGATTTCAGTTTAGCACCTTACGCATTGTCCCACTTTCGAGCACAGTTTATCATCCTTACGGGAGGTTTATTGGAATAAACATGAGAATTTGTGACACATGATACACGCCAAAAGTTTAATCGTATTAAAAAAGGGAAAAGATAGATCTATTCACAGTTTCCTATATGATATAATTGATTAAAACATGTAATAAATCACGTGGTGTTCAATAATTCTCAAAACTTATACAAACTAACCTAGCATGGTAATGAACGGTATCCTACTTTCAATTTCATCAAAACACAAGTCTAAGATCAAAAGCCCCAAAATCTATAATCTAAGAACCCTAGAATAACAAGAAATTAAATTCGGATTCATAATGTCCCCTATCACATCATTGGATCGTGGGGTTTTGTAGAGCACGGAAAGTTATTAAAATTAGGCTCAAGAATTAACCAATTTGGTTAAGAAATGAGAGAAATATCGTGATATGAAATTCCGAGCCCTAGAAGTGTTCTTGATTGAATCCGTAGATTAGAAAGAGTGTTCGCATGAATTGAGAGTGGGAATTCGTATGAAATACAGAGGGTTGTTGGTAACTAGTTTAGGGGTGTTGGTGATCGAATTTCGCTAAGGACTTTTTGTGTTTCAAGAGGTAATAATTGTAGATTAATTTTTGTCCTTTTTTTGAACGGCCAACAAATCAATCCCGAGTACTCTCAGGGTACCCACTGGAAAACGGAGTACTCCGAGAGTAACCCGAGTCGTTACCACCACTTCTGGGGAAAACCCGGTAACCCACCCGCCGTAGGCATGACGGTGAAATTACCGGTAAAACCCGTTTGGCTCAAGGATCGAACCCAAGTTTCGCTGGGTCTCCCATCATTGTCCACCAGTGCCTTACTCCTTTTTGCACCAAGTGGGAATTGAACTTGAGTCTTCATAGAAGAACTCAAGCTCTCCTACCACTTGAGCTAGAGGTCATTGGCTTAATTTTTGTCCTTAAGTAGATGAATTATGAGGTGTTTATGAGTTATTAAAATTGTAATAAGTATCTCCACTAAAACTCAATTAAATGGGACCGTAAAGAAACCGGAAAGTCAAGAATTACACGGGTTTACGGTTGTTCGGGTACACGGGTTCGTGTTTGAATGAAGGAGACTACACGGTAGGTGTCGTTTGGATCAACAGTGTATTGTCGTTTGGTTTGGTCATCAAACGACACTAGATGTCGTTTGACATGGTAGCTAATGTTGTTTGGGTTAGGGGAATATCATTGAGCTGTGTCATTTGGAGGTTAAAGGGGTGTCGTGTGAGACTTGCATGCCATATGTTTGAGGTGTAATGGAGGATATCGTTTGATTACTGTGATGTCGTATGGGTGTTGAAGCTTAAGTGGTGTTGGTGTCGTTTGGTGATGAAGGAATGGGGTTATCGCTTGGATTAGGTATTCGTTTAGGTGAAATGTTGTTTGAAGGGTGATATCATCTAAATGTATAGTGTCGTTTAAGAGGGTAGTTGTCGTTTAGAATGCGATGACGTTTAATATGTAACATTTACTTAAGTTAATAAAATAAAATAATAAATAACAACAATATAATAAATATTTGCATTATCATTTATTACGAATTGAATCTGATTTACAAATGGGCCGAGTTTCTAGGACCCTTTTTTGCCGGATGTTAGATGGAGCAACACATTGGATGAAAACTTTAAAATTTTCTCTAAATTATTGACTCCGATGAGATATGGAATGAGATGTGAGTGCTTTAGTACGTCTACTCAACACCATAAATAACTAATTCGCTTTCACGTGCTATGAGGATGAGGATCCATAATAATGGGTCTCAAAACCAAGCCCGTGTAATTAGGTGCCCTTGTTCTATTTTATGCGTTTGAATAAAATAGCATCCGTTCTAAAAAAATGTAATTATTACAACCCTAAAATCAACTAAATCTCTCTCTCTCTCCCATCAAAAAAACCATTTTGAGTGTGTTCTTCTACAAACCCAACCATCTCTCCTTCATATTAGTTTCTCCTCTATATCATACTCTCTTCTAAAACATCCTATCATCATCAGTTTCTCCTCTATATCATACTCACTTTTAACAATATTCCAAAACCAACTATCAAAGGTGTTCTATCATTGATAAGTTTTATAATTATTTTATACTTTCATAAATTACAAAAAAAAAAAAACTTTTAAGATTAGAGAAAAAGTAGTTGAAGATTAGAGGTACGAAAGTAAAATAATGATACAAACTAACAAACTTCTTGAAAAATATTCTACCATTAATTATTCTAGTCAATAATACCAAACATGTCACGGTGATAATCACGTGGCTTATTCTCAGCCGCCACCCAAATTACACCCAAGAAAACAAAACCAACAACAAAACATTATTTTAAACCAACAACAAAACATTATTTTAAGCTTATGATACATTAATCCCACTAGCCTTAAACACCATTTTTCTAATCATATCAAAACAAATTAATCTTCAATTAGCACACCCTCCGGATATTCTTGATATCTAGTAATTCAACGAGGTATAGTAACTTTTTTTTTTGTTTTTTCAACTTTAAGACTTTTATTTTTTAATAAAACTTTGGTCTTTTTATTTAGTTTTTTATATTATTTGTTGTTTTACGTTTTTTCTTTTGGTCGTCATTTGGTTGCTACTTAGTACGGTGTTTGGTGACCCGTCTCTCAGGTTTTTTTACCTTCTCGAATTTTTAATACGTGTCAGTATACATTCGACTTAGTCAATGTTTAACGTCACGTGAGTTATTGGGTGTTATAAAATTCGTGATTTTGTTTACGTTTTTCCCGGTTTTGTTCACTGTTTAGTTGCTACTTAGCACGGTTTTATGTCTCCCGCCCCGTAACGCTGGTAGCACAGTTTTACGCCCCACGCCTACTACACCGGGGGGGTAAAAAATTCATGATTTTATTTACGCTTTTTTCTAGTTTTGTTCGTTGTTTAGTTGCTACTTAGTACGGTTTTATGTCCCTCCAGCCTCGTAATGCCGGTAGCATGATTTTACGCCCCCCGTCTTCTGCACGGGGGAGGAGGGTTGCATCAATATCAGTCAAAAAGGGGAAAAATCCAATGAAGCCAAAATTAGTCTTAAAAAACTCCACATCTATACTGAATTTCCCATTTAAACAAATAAAAAATCTCTACAAGAGAAAAACCCCTTCTCTTCAAATAACAAAACAAAAAATTTACACATTTACATTGGCTTTGGGGGGGGGGGGGGGTTGACTTTTGTATCAAGGAGTCTGATCCCATGCATTTGTATATGTCATGGTGGATGGTGATGTGGTGTTGGATGATGATGCTGATGAATATTCTGCATTATCAGAACCTGAAGAAGTGGTAGTGTTGTATGTGTTCTTTTTTGGATCTTGATTAGCACAAGCAGGTTTATTAGGGTTACTTCTGATCTTGAGATCCATGAAATCTGAAATCAGGCCCGGCTTTGTGATCTTGTAAGCGTCAACGTTTATTTGACCCGATAACATCTTGACCACGGTTGACATCATGGGTCGAAGCTTTGTGATGTCTTGGGTGCATAAAAGACCGATTTTTAAGTATTTACACGCTTCTTCTACATCAAAGTCGCCGTGCATTGCTGTGTCTACGAGCTCTACCAACTCGTTTCGTTCATATAGATCCCATGTCTGTATAGAACAAAATACAATCATGTTAAAGAATGTTCAACAAGTCATAAAAGAAAACTTGCATTTTGACTTTTGATTCAAATATTGTTGTATGGAATATGAATCTTCTTATTTGACCGTCGATTATTAGAAGCAAAATGCGTTTACCCGATCATTAAAAACTTATATTTACGACTAGATGTCACAATAAATAGATTAAACAAGTTAAAAACTCATCACAGCTTGTTGCCCGTCTACCTTCTGTATTGATGTAACGTGACAGTTTTTTATATGCTAATAAAACAAAAGGTCCATTTAATCTTATAAAAAAATAATAAATAAATAAACCACTTACCCTCTCAAGAATGAATTGTTCTTCAAGAGGCAACAATGAGTTTGTGTTGCATCTCCCACTAACAATTTCTATGAGAAGAACACCAAAACTATAAACATCAGCTTTACGCGTCAGCTGGCCTCTAATCGCGTATTCTGGTGACAAATAACCACTGATACAAACAAAAAGGAATAAATTCAGTAACTTTGATGACATAAAGTGAATCTTTAAACACAAAGAGTAATTCAAGACACGCGTCTTACATTGTTCCAGCCACGCGCGTGCTAACATGGGTCATATTCACGGGTATTAACTTTGCTAGACCAAAATCCGAAATCTTTGGTGTCAAATCTTTTGAAAGAAGAATATTGCTCGCTTTAATATCCCTATGAACGATATGTGGCCGCACTTCTTCGTGAAGATACGCAAGCCCTTTAGCAATTCCTATGCAAATCTTGGTTCTTGTCCTCCAACTAAACTGTATATTACTATGCCCTGAACCTATATATATAAAAATTCAAACTTTTTTTTAGCAAAAATAGACAAAAACAATACAGTTTTTTTTATTTGTTTAAGGAACAACCAAGATGCAAGTGTGAATTTACCAAGAAGGGTCTGAGCCAAGCTGTTATTTTCGATATAATCGTACACCAAAATCCTGTGATCTCCTTCAACACAACATCCGCGAAGCTTAGCTAAATTCTCATGTTCTATATCGTAAATGACTTTAATTTCTGTCAAGAATTCTCTTGCTCCTTGTTTTGACTCAGCAGAAAGAACCTTTATAGCAGCATATTTCCCATGTTTTAATCTTCCCTAAAGATTACAAAAAATGTCACAAATTAGAAACTATATGTCTTGATATATATATTTATATATATATATACACGGCCTGCTTGTGATATGTGCATATAATGTATATATGTGTGGGCGCTCGGAGGAAAAGTGAAAGTGCGCTAATTTTAACGTTATTTTACTAATTTCGTGAAAATAACGTTAAAACAAGGGGATGGTTAATCATGCATCATGTTGTGGCGTTGACAGCCGAAAGACAAGGGAGTACATGCACTAATCGGCATTTGTCTTAATTGCTGAGTATCATGTGCCTTATGTCCAAGGCTTGATGCAAAACTACTATCGAGCCGGGGTCTCACCGGAAGCAGCCTATCTATTCTTACGGGGTGGAGGTAAGGCTGTCTACATCTTACCCTCTTATACCCTACCTTAGCTTTGCTATTGGTGGGGTTTACTATGATGATGTGCATAAATATATAAACTTTATATAAAACTTACCCAATAAACAGGACCAAATCCACCCTCCCCTATCTTGTTAGCTGGGCTGAAATCATCTGTAGCAATTCTTAATTCTTTGTATGAGTAAAGTTTAAGATTCTGAACCTCAGATAGCTCTGTTTATAACCAATTATACAAGAAACAAAGATTAGTAAAAAAAGGAAGTTTGATGTGAAAGATTGAATAAGGGTTTACCATCTGAAAATCCAGGGAACCCTTTTGATGGGTCTGATCTCCTGTTGAAGAAGAAAGAGAAACAACCCATGATCTGTTATTGATTGATGGTTGAATGTTGAGTATTTGATGAACAATGATTGAAGATTGATGATGGAAGATAGGTGATTGGTGGTGGGTGTGATGTTTGTAGAAATAGTTGGGGCAATGGAAATTTGTGCCCCCTTGGGAGTATATTAATTGCAGTGAGTAAAGTCAGCTAAGTTATGCTATGGAGTTTGAATTCTTCTTTCCTGGAAGGGGGCAATAGGTTTTATGTGGATGAGTATGAACAGAGAAGGGTTGGTTAGACATTCAAGAAGACCATTTGGCTTTAATCTTTTTGGTGTCTCCAAAGTCAACGTGTCTATTCATTTCAAGATTTAGGTAGTTTTTGATTTAGAGGAAAGGATGGCGGAATGGAATGAACTAAGATCGTGTGTGGAAGAGTGAAGTGAAGTGGCGTGATCTTTGCCACTTTATGTTGGAACATCGCCTCCGGCGGCGTGATGTTTGAAAAATGGGCGTTGGCGTGATTATAAAAACGCCGGTAAAATTGAGACTTTCAAAAAACAACCGTTATGCAACGGTAATAAAAAAAAAATATTTTTCATTTTTGTTATTACATTTCACACTTCTATAATCCTCATTCAACCCACTTTTTTAACATATTTTTACAATCTTTCACTTTAATTTTTTTATAAAAAACATAGCATGTATCCATTCCGCCCCACTTTTGATGTTCCGTCTTAGCCAACCAACCCAAATTCGTCTCGCCCGAACACCACCCAACCACTAACCTTCAATTACCGAGATTGTGATCCGAATACAATGGTGTTCCGTCTCAGCCAACCAACCCAAATACAATTCGGTTGATCTGAAAATGCCCACTTCAGATGCTCGGTTGATCCGGAGACATCGAGTATTTGTCTAAATCAATCGAGCACCTCCAAAGAGATGCCTTGCACCTAGCACAAATTCGTAGGTAACAAGTCCGGCCCCATTGCTACCACCATCGTCCACCGACCACCACCGACCACCATCGCATCCGCCGTCACAACCCACCGTCGTCGCCATCCTCTGCCACCAAACACCAGCACCACCATTGTCGTCGCCACCCTCACCGAACACCGGCACCACCACTTGCCATCGACACCGCCACCACCACCCACTACCGCCGCCACCCACCGTCGCTGCCACCAAACACTGGCGTCATCGTCGCCACCACTACCACCCGCCCCCCTGCCGCCACCATCGCCCGTCGCTGCCGCCACCACAGTCGTCGCCGTCCACCGCATCGACGACCGCCACCACTCACAACCGCCACCCATCGCTGATTATATTCCTTCTTTTTTTTCCTACCTAACAAACAACACAAGATAATGATTCATTTCATTCTCACATGGTACCCAAACAAGACCATGGAATGATAATGATTCATTTCATTCCTTTGTTCATTTCATTCCCTTGTTCATTTCATTCCCCCGTCAATTTCGTTACCTCATACCAAACAGACCCTTAAGCTCATTCAGGCATTCCACATATGGAATGGACGATGTAATGGACAAAGGAATGAAATTGATCATTACCATTCCATGTCTTGTTTGTTTACCATATGGGAATTGAATGAATAATTACTTAGTGTTGTTTGGTAGGTAGGAAAAGGCACAGAAGTAAAATTAGGTGGTGGTGGCGGCGGCGATGAGTGGGTAGGTGGATGGTGGCGGTGGCGACTGGGGTGGGCGGTGGTGGCGGGAAGAAGGTGGTGACAGCGGTGATGAGTAGGTGGTGGAGGTGGTGAGTGGCGGCGGGTGGTGGAGGTGGTGTTGATGAAGGGTGGAATATGGGATGAAATGAAAAAACAGACACGGGGGAGAGGACAAAAGGAATGATTTTAGGATGTTAAAAGGGAATGAGATTACTTTTAGTGGGTGATTCCATTTAATTTACCAACCAAACACCTTTTTTCCATGCCCTCACAATAGTCCATTACGTCCCACCTCTCTTTCTATCTCTCTGTGTTGTTCCTTAGAGTTATAGCACTTACATTTTCCTTAGGGTTTGTCTCCGTGTTACTTGGAACTCTTCCTTGTAGTGTTTCGGAAACCACTTTAGCAACTTGACTAAGTTGGGTTTCAATTGTTTGGAGTGATGTTTTTTATCTTCAAGTCGGCTTCTTGTTGGCGTATCTTGTCTTCATATTTCTTGTGACGGATTCGGATATAAATTTTGCAAACAATTCTTCCAAGGGAGGGCCATTGGGTCTAGGTCCTTGGTACCTTGGTTGAAAATTTTGTTGAGGTGGCCTTTATTGTTGTTTGAAACCAGGAGATTGAGCATTTCCTCCATCTCTCCAAACAATATTGGAGTGATTATGCCAACCTGGAGTGTAAGTATTTCTATAAGGGTTGTTTCGTTGTTGGCGATTGGCATTAACAAAGTCAACTTGCTCGACTTCTAGAGGTGGAACTTGGCCATCTTGAGGAGAGTTGTTAAGGCCTCAACTTGAGCAGTAAGTGAAGTGACCAAATCAACTTGATGTAAACCTCGTCCTGCTCATTGGCTTGACCTTGGATTATGCCATTGATAGTTATTCATGGCAATTTCTTCAATGAGATCATAAGTGTGATATCCCGGGTTTTTCAGAAAACTTAAACGCGACACTTGTTGAATAAAGTATATGCTAAACATTAAACGTGTACGAGTTAAATGAATACGTGATGTCTGTGTGTGATTGTTTTAGTTATAGAATAAGTATGGTAGATATGTACACGAACTGAACCAAACCACGACACGAACCAACTTTGATTCATTGGAACTCTAGGAATTTATCAAGTTAGGACTTAAACATGTCTTGGCCGCGAGATCAAAACCTAAAACTAATTCGGCCAAGATCAAACCCAAACCCGTAGCAAACCTAAAACTATTCGGCCGATCAAACCCTAAACCAAAACACTCTCGGCCGCGATCAAGCCCAAAACCACGAACTTATTGAGTTCAAACCCAAACCAAACCACCCAAGTCCCTTGCGGCCGTGTGCAAACCCAAACCGCAACCCTTCCCTTTTAACCCTATCCCTTTGCGCCTATATATATCATCCATTGCATGCCTTCATTCACATACACAAAAACCCTAAACAAAAACTGCCGTCGGCAGCCTTGTGATCGCGGACAGCTCCCTCCATTGCTCGTTCTTTCCTCTCGGTCGCAGCAGCAGCAACCATCGCCATCTTCACCTCCATTCAGTCGAGAGTTCAGTCCTTGCTCACCTCTATTCAATCAACAAAACAGCCCACTTTATCATCATCTTCTCGGTCGCGATTTACCTTCAAACCGAATCCATTCACATCCAAGTCTCGGCCCACTTACCTTGTCATTTAAGGTTAGGATTTATCTTTTGTTGCTAGATCATATTCGGATATACGTGTCTTGAGTGTGTTGTTTTCGGATTTGCATGATAGAATGAGATAGATGATTGTATTGTTTCGGATATATATATATGCTTGAAGGAATTGATATAAATGTTTCGGATATATATGCTTGAACGAATTGATTAGCTTGTTTTCGGATTATAAGTGCTGTAAATAATCGGCTGTTTTGATGCTTGTTCATGTGCATGATTGTTTTCGGAAATCATAAGTTGCAAGTATGTTTTGTTTGTAAAAACTAGAAGTAAGAACTAGGGTTTGCATGGATAAGTTATTAGTGGTAAACTATGATTAAAAATCGGTTCTTGCTCGCTTAGGTTGATCAATAGGAACGGTTTATGCAAGTTGTGGTAATTGTATGCTGAAAACAGTTGCTGAGTAATAGTTACAGCCGACTTCGTCTGGCTGTAACTCAGTCGTTAGTTGTCGAAAAACGGATTTTCTGATGTCTAGAACGTAGAGATTTGAATAAGGAATCTAATGGCGCTGGATTCATAATTTTCTGAAATCGTTTGATATTTTTAAAGGGCCAAATGGGTTCAGTAACTAAAGCTGTGAAAATCCTGAAATTTTGTTGGTTGTTTATCAAGTTGGATTTTAAAATCAGTAGGGAGTTGAGTCATGATTTTTGTACAGCAACTAGGTATGGAAATTTCCGGGCAACTCCAACTGGAATTTTGTTAATTGGGCGATCAGTGATTTTTAAATAAATTCTTCCGTGGGCTGCAGTCAGAAAGTGATAAATCAGACTGCAGCCTAGTATATTAATATTTATGGTTAATTGGTAAAGGTTTAGGACTTGGAAAAATTATATAAATTTCTATGGTATAAATGTCACCTACTGTAAAAATATGGGAATTTTTGGAATGTTAGAACTATTTTATAAAAATCCTAGAAAACAGCTGAATTATAAGTGGCTAAGCTGAAATTTGAGAACTTGTGATTGTGTGTACCAAATATGTGGCATGAATTGACTTATGGTATGATAAATTGTTTGATTTACTATGATCACATGAGAATACTTGCATGCATGTTTGAGTGTTAGATATGTTATTTGTGTGTATCACTTTGTGAGTAAATTGCGTGTGGAATTTGTATTGGTGTGTTCACACACTGACGTGGAATTAATTGGTTTGTTAGGACGCAACTAGCAGTCCCATCTCTTATAACATCTTTGCTACACTAACCGAGCAAATAAAGGTGAGTTCACGGCCCCTAACTTTATCCGGTTTTTAAACAACAGGGGGAGAAACATGTATACACTCTCAAACTCAATCTCTTTACGTTATACGAATTTAACGTCACATAACTATACGGTAACTAAGTTAATGTTAATGTAATGTTATGGTCACTAAGCAGCTTTATCACTTAAGTCCTCGAAAATCTCCTCGGATCGTTAGTATTTGGGTTTAATAGCGGGGGAATTATAAGTAGTACTACTGGGTCTGACGAGCCCCATCCGAGCTAGTCGCGCTAGCCGACCGGGTATGGTCAACGGATGAATAATTGGCCTAACATCGCCATGGTCATGTGATAGGCCTGGCAAAACGGAGGCACAACTGTCAGCTTCGATCGCGAACTCTTACGTGACATGACTTTAGGCTAGCTACCTATATATATTAACATTGAACTTAATTACGAATCAACTGTATTATCCCGGGTTGGGGATAATGGAAACAACAACTTAATATTCCGGGTTTGGAATATTCCGGGTTTGGAATATTGGAAGCAACAAACTTATTATTCCGGGTTGGAATAATGGAACCAATTCGTTATCCCAGGTTAGGGATAACGGGAGAAACAAACTATAACCGAACAAACGAATTTATGAAAACCTGTGAACTCACTCATCTTTAATGTTGACACTTGTTTCTTTACATGTTTCTCAGGACGCTAGGAGCTCTAGGTGCACGCACATGCATTGAACAAGACATCTTTTATCGAGTCTTATTTATTAATATTGTTTTGGGATTTTTCATTTGTTTTGGCGTTTGTGTTGGCGCCCGCTTCACTACTTATCTATGCTTCCGCTCAAACTTTAAAAACTGATACTTCTGCTAAATATTGGTAATAAATCTACAACAAGTGATTTTGGAAAACGTATTATCAAATCATATAGAGTCGTTCGACGTACTAGTGTTTTAGATTCTGGTTTATTCACACGCCTCGCGGTAAAACTCCGCAAGTGGAAATTAAGGGTGTGACAGATTGGTATCAGAGCCACTAGCTATAGAGAACCAGGTTTGCATTAGAAGTAGACCTAAACTATAGCTGACATCACGACACTAGACTTAGTTTGGCACCGAATTATTATATCTTGTTATGTAATATACCACAACTGTGCTTGGTAGATCATGCCTTCATGATAAGAAATGAAAACAACTCATAACTAACTACACGACCTAACAGGCAATGTCATCATCCTCATCGTCATCATCATCCAACAGACCTACGCCACCAAGGGCACCAGGAAAGGCACCAATGGTGGAACCCATACCATCTTATGGCGTGGAGACACGCTCAGCGGCAAGGAAAAGGCTCGCTCTGGGGGAGGAGTCGTCGTTACGCCCAACCATTGCTGTACCGGTTGAACCGGTTAACCCTGTAGAAATAGGAATTGACATGCTTAGAATCCTGGTGCATACACAACAAAAACAGTTAGATAGAATGCAGGAAACCATCCTAGCACAAGGGTGGATGATCCGACACCTTACAGGTAAGACCGACTCGCTCGAGGAAGAGCATCGTACGAGTAAGATAGCTCGTAACACCATAGCCAGAGATCTGCGTGCTGAGCAGATAAGAGCCGACTGGCTTGAGGACAGAGTCCTGGAAAATAGTTGGAACATTCAGGAACTGCAAAATCAAGCGCTTGCACCAGCACCGGCCCTCCAGTGCCGGTAGAAGAGGATCCAGAAGAGGATCCAGAGGAGGACCCTGAAGAGGATCCGGAGGAGGACCCAGCTGTAGAAGCTGGAGATGCCGAGCAGGATGACGGCAACGACAGTGACTTGGGGAATGGAGACGTAGACGACTGACACGTCTCGTTTACTTTATTTGTTTTCCTTCAGTTTATTTATTTTCCCACTTGTGTTTAAACTTGAGACTTTATAGTGAATTCGTATGTTTGAATTGCACTTGTGTAAGACGTTGAAATTTCAGTTAATCAAGTATTTCTTTTGACTATTTAATATATTGAGTTGACGTAACTTAATAATTATTCAAGTACGAAGTAGGATAACTATATTGGATATATAGACTTATCGGGGTGTGTTTGTGTTGTGTTTCGAAGAGCTAAATGGCGATTGGAAGACGTGGAAACCTTAAATTGACGCCCGAAGAGCTAGCTGCCATGATTCAAGAGCATGTGAACGCAGCTTTAGCGGGTGTTCAGAACCAACCGGCAGGTAACCATTATTAAATTTTCGCGTGAAAATCTAATAGTGGGGCTAGTAAAAATTCCTTGCTGACTTCCTGTTCTCTGTCAGCAGGAGGGGGCTTTAACCCCTACAAGATGTTCCTTGACGCAAAGCCAAGCAAATTCTCGGGGGCGGAAAGACCCATTGGACTGGTCCGCTGGATCGAAAAGTCTGAATCCGTTTTTGAAATGTGCAACTGCCTCGAGGCCAACAAGGTCAAATACGCAGCCTCAACACTGGAAGATGGGGCACTGACATGGTGGAATGCCCAAGTCCAAACACGTGGGCTTATAGCTGCGAATGCAATGGCATGGGCTGAGTTCAAGGCCCTGATTAAAGAGGAGTACTGTCCCGAGACAGAGTGCAACAATTGGAGCAAGCTCTATGGAACCACAAGATGGTGGGATCGGAAATTGAAGCCTACACTGCAAAACATCATGACTTAGTATTCCTGTGTCCCGAATTGGCCAACACGGTGGAGAAAAGACTCGAGTTCTATATCGGGGGTCTGGTTCCGGAAATTCAGGGTATGGTGATGTCTAGTAACCCTGTAACTGAACATCAAGCAATCCGATTGGCTCACAAACTCACCGATAAGGCGGTGGGACAGAAGAAGCTGCCAGCACGGGGTACAACTGAAGTTACCCCGGACAACAAAAGAAAATTTGAAGACTCCACTGTTCGGCAGTCTTCGTCATCACATCCGCAGCAAGGGAACCAGAAACGGTTTAATCACTACCACAGCCACCGGGGTCATCAAAATCAGCCCGCCAACAACAACTACAACAACAACAACAACAACAACAACAACAACCCCAATGCAAGCGGCTATGCGGGTCGAAAGCCGCAGTGCAACCGCTGTAATCTCCACCATAACGGCCTTGTGCCGGAAGTCGCTGCCAAAGATGTGGCAAGGTGGGACATGCAGCAAAGGATTGTCGTGGGGAAATCATGTCCCGACAAAATCAGAATCAGCCCCAGGGTCAGCAGCAGGGTATAAACCGGGGATGCTATCAGTGTGGTAGCACTGCTCATTTCAGAAGAGACTGCCCACAGTTGCGCAACAACAACAATAATGGTGGAAACAACCACAACCACAATAACCACAACAACAATAATAACAACAACAATGGGAACGGTGGCACAGGAGGTGCCAAAGGTCGTGCATTTACATTGGGCCGCGGAGAGGCCAGAAACGACACGAACGTGGTCACCGGTAAGTTTTCCCTTAATGAACATTTTGCTACTGTGCTTTTTGATACGGGTGCGGATAGGAGCTTTATATCTGAGTCTTTTAGGAAGAACCTAAATCTCACGCTTAAACCATTAGAGACCCCTTATGTGATAGAATTAGCCGATGGTAAATCGGTAGATGTGACCCAAATCGTATCCGGCTGTCAACTCAAACTCGCGGGCCACACTTTTACCATTGATCTGATGACAACTACCCTGGGTAGTTTTGACGTGGTAGTCGGAATGGACTGGCTATCCGACGTCCGTGCTGAAGTTCTCTGCTTCGAAAAATCTATCCGTATTCCACTCTCGAATGACAAAATCCTGACGGTACAAAGCGACAAGGCAAGCGCCGTCACCAACATTATCTCATTTATGCAAGCGCAGAAGTATCTTCGGAGAAAGAACTCCTTCGCTTTACTCGCACTGATTACCGAACAGCCTAAGGACGAGAAACGTATAGAAGACATCCCTGTCGTCTGTGATTTTTCCGATGTATTCCCAGAAGAACTACCTGGTCTTCCACCACATCGACAATTGGAGTTTGAAATCGAATTGGCAAGCAATGCAACTCCTATCGCCAAGGCTCCATACCGCCTAGCTCCAGCCGAGCTGCAGGAGCTGTCCACCCAACTTCAGGAACTTTTAGAGAAAGGATTTATCCGACCAAGCGTTTCGCCATGGGGAGCTCCAGTCCTTTTTGTCAAGAAAAAGGACGGGACTTTCCGCATGTGCATCGACTATAGG
>CAMTDV010001447.1:0-36992 GCA_947069175.1 Scalesia atractyloides | reverse complement strand
ATTCCCATGGTGGACAACCCTTATTGGTAACCCTTCATTGCCAGTGATATATTATGGGAAACTACAAGCACTGGCGATGAGATCTCAGGCAAAGCTTTCTTTAATCTTGTTTCATTGCTTCTATTTTCATAGAGAGTTATAGTTGGGATGGCTACTCGGTTTTGGCTTTAGCTTAAGCTTCCGATATTTGGGTATCGAATATATTGCGCTCTCTCTTCGATATATTCTTGTTTATGTGAAGTGGCATCAGTTTTTCTATTAAAATCAGAATGCATATAAGTTATGCGCACTTATATATATTAATGAACATCCACAAATTTAAAGGGTAACTGATGAACAAGATTAAAATAAAAAATAAATGGAGGGGGTAGAATAGTAAATGTCACAGCTTACGCACAACCATAAAAACCTAGTTTTCAACAATTGGACAGACAGACAGACGTATCTTTTTGAGCCAGTGCCGCCGTACGTACACAACCCTAACTGGTATCGATCATTAACAATGTTAGAGGAAAAGAGGCGACGTGATCTCAGGGTAAACCTTCGTTCAATCTTGTTTTCCAGTTTTGTTTTTTCATTATAAGCTTTCGGTTTTCTTACTTGTATTCGGTTTAATCCTGCAGGGAACTGAAGAAGGTACATGTTACTCGATCATAACATGTTGACAATTCATAGGTTATAACAAGGTAATGTTATTTCTGAAATTTCAGTTCAAGTGCCTTTTAGATCTGTTGCAAATGACTATAGATTTTGTTGATCTTCCATCTGATTTTGTTGCTGCTTAGTTTATTCTTCTTGATTTGGTGAAAGTATCTTGGTGCTAGCGCAATATGCCTATATTTTTGCTTTGTTCGATTTTTTGTTGTTGTGAAGTTTTGGATTGTTGATTCGCAATTTCTTTTTTTTTTTGGATAGATGAATACAACCAACAACAGCAGAACTTCTTGAAAGTACTCCTCATCTTGAAAACAATGATTTTTTGACGAAAATTGTTAAAAAACCAAGGACAGAGAGAGTTGCCGTTGCTAGAAAATACCCATCCAGAGTGAAAATCGATCTTAAACCCTCTGGCTTATCCAAGCTCAAGCCTCCATCAAGTCAGACGGGTTCAAAACGGACAGCCGCTCATTCTGTCATCCGTCAACGTTGTGACATAGAAGCTCTAGTCAAACAGAAGCCGCAATCTGCTTTTGATACAATAGTCGCGCACAACGAAGCAGCCTCAGAGTTTTCCGAGGCCGAAGAAAGATACAATGGAGTTAACAGGGGGAGCTTGAAGACGCCCAACATGATGTTGATGGAAGCACAGCTCGCCTTAGTTATCTATATGATGAAAGAAAGAAGACAGAGGAGGAATAGGAAGAAAACGAGGCCAAAGTTGCTGCTATACGAGCTGATAAAGTTACTTGTGACGAGGCCTATTCTACGGCAAAATCAAAGCTTGAGAAAATAGCCCCGAAAATGAGTGAGGCTCAGAAGGAAAATCGATGAGTTCGAAAGGCGGTGGAAGGAAGTCACGGATAAACTTTTTGTCACTCGCTGGGTTGAACCCAAATGTAAATTTTGTTGATCTCTTGTAATTTTATGTAGAAAGTTTGTAATGTATAACTGATTTTAATGAGAAAATAATGGTTATTGTTTCATTTCGTGTTCAGTTTGATTAATAACAACCTCCACCACCGTCAATCATGTTATGTTGCGTAAGAAATATGGAATATCATCTTTGGCAAATTTTTTCGCTAAAGCTCCAGCATAGGCATTAGCGGATGTCATAGCTATGGAGCATTAGCGACAGGTAATAGTGGCGACATCATTAGCCAGTGCTGCCGTACACAACCCTAACTGGTAACGATCATTAACAATGTTAGAGGAAAAGAGGCGACGTGATCTCAGGGTTAACCTTTAATCTTGTTTTCCAGTTTTGTTTTTTCATAAGCTTTCGGTTTTCTTGTATTCGGTTTAATCATGCAGGGAACTGAAGAAGGTACATGTTACTCGATCATAACATGTTGAGAATCATGGGTTATAACAAGTATCCCGTGTAATTTGACTGCACATGGTATGTTAAACTTTACATTTCTGAAATTCCAGTTCAACTACTGTTTAGATCTGTTGCAAATGACTATAGATTTTGTTGAGATATTGTTGATCTTCCCTCTGATTTTGCTAGTGCTTAATTTATTCCAAACACACCACATTAGGAGATTGTTTTGTTTTCAGTAATATTATAGGTTTAACTTGTTTATCTCGGCTGCTTTCAAAGTTCCGATTAATCATCTTTATCTTCCATTTAAGATCTTCACCACCATTTCACAGTAGAATACCATCTTAGTTTTGTCGATGGTTGGCTTCTCATGCTTGAATAAATTGTTGGTTTTCTATTCATTGAATCCATAGATAGTTAAGTCGAGCGGGCTTTATTTTTCGAGGGATTTTAGTTGATTGTTAAATACAATGGTAGTTGGTTTTCTTAAGATATGAAGATAGTTAGATAATTTAATTGTTATCGGTGTTCTTAAATGTTCGGAAGTGTTTTGTTAGTTGTCATATTCTCGCATTTGGTAACGACGAAGGAATGAGTGCCAAGAACGGTCCTAACGAGTCCACAAGGTCGAAGAGTTATGCCTATGATGGAAGTTTACGGATTAGGGGTTAGCAGAACTTTGGGGGGATACTAGTGAGATCCTACGGGGCCAGGGGACTTTCTTTATCAACTAGAAATGCAAAGAAGAAAGCAGCTTTCATGATTTTTCGAGAAACCGAGAAAATTTAAACAAATTCTGTTTTGTGAAGCGAATTTGTTTAAGTGAAGTTGATGACAGTTCTGCTCAGAGGAGGGAATTTATTAAGGTTTAGAGATTTTACCAAAGAAATGAGGGGATAAAAATTGTTCATATTTGTGAATTTCTTTGGTAAATTTCTAAACGCAATCACAGGTGGTAGAGTTTGTGATTTTCCGGTGATGTCAAATGGTCTGCATGGAATGTTTTGCACAAACATATATTTGAGGATTTTAATTAATTCTCCAGCGAGCGTGAAGGGTTTTGCACGGAAACATACAGGTATCTAAAGTAAACAGTAGTTTCAAAACGCTGTTCACTGAAGACCTAGGGAATCTTTATGAGAGCGGATTGTTCAAGGCTGACAAGTGTGGATTCCAATTCTATCAGTTGAGGGGGAATTTGCAGGATTCGGTTTTGGGTTTGATGTTTTCTTTGGGATTTTACAGGGATCTGGGTGTAATTCAATTTGTTGAGTTTGCAAACGATGTACTTGGTCAAGCAGACATCCTGAGTACTGATGCTGAGATCCGTAGTGCATTACGTGGTCGACTTCACAAAGGCGAGACAATGAGATCTGGACGTAGTTCAACTAAGCGTGCTGGTTGAGCTTGCAAATGATATACTCGGTCTAGCTGACTTCCTGAGTGTTGATGCTGATGATCAAAGTGCATTACTTGGTTGATTCTACACAGATGATTTACAGAAGATAGTTCACCAGAAGACTTTACTAACACTGTATACCTTGAAATGGATTTGAGTTTTCTTTATGACAAGGTCAAGACTTGAAGCAGTTATTACAGAATTGAAACCGTATCAAATGTCAGTTGTAGTGTTGGAAGATCAGTGGAAGATCAGTCAGTGTTGCCTTGCGAGGACATTGTACAACACAACATGGATTGGATATGCGTACCTTGATGGGGAAATGTGATACAAGAAGCTTCAAAGATCTTGGTTGAATGTGAAGACTCAAGTCAAGGATTTGCGTGCCTAGATCATCGGTCAAGGGGGAATCTGCTCGAAGAAACTGTCTTCAACAGATACTTGATTGAAGATTGATTGCAGTTGCATTTTCAGCATTCGACAGCAACGGACAAGGGGGAATTTGTTGGTGCAGATTTTGTGTCCGCTGCTGTGCAAATAGTTTAGATAGTGTTCTACGCTGATAATGTAATAGTTTGTAAACTGTCAAACGAACGTGTATAGACCCGCTCGTTTGAAGTGGTCAAACGAACGTGTATAGACCCGCTCGTTTGAAGTGGTCAAACGAAAGGGTTATTTGTTTGACCGTGTGTGTTTGCAAGTGAAGGGGGTGTGGCTATAAATACCAACCCTTGGTCATTTGCAACACTTGAAGGTTTTAGACTTGGGGAGAGATCACCACTTGGTCTCTCCCCGGATGTATGCTCTTTCGGTATAGTTTGGCTAGCTTATTATTGTGTCGTGTTTGTAAGGATATGCTACCGATTTTATACAAGAAAGTTGTTTTATCCGTCTCTAATCTTTCCGTCTTTGAGCTTAACACACACTAATCACGGTTTCGGTCCGAAACATGAACTTACACACTAGTAGATGGAGGAATCAGCTGCATTGAATGTGCACCCATGATTACAACCTTGGTAAGAGTAATCACATGCGCGCATAGTATAATCAAGTGTCGCAAAAGTTAGAACCTATATTTTACTTGTTGTCACCAACTAATATATTGTTCTAGGTGGCAAGTTCTGAAGAAAATGTGCATAACTCTAGAAGCACAGCCACACCTCTTTTGAAAACAGTCAATCAAATGATGCAGAAAATTTGGTTGAAGCACATCTATCAGTCCCTGCACCATTGGCTCTTGAATCCAATAGAACAACTAGGAAGAGTGAACTATTCCGTTACACACCTAGAATGACGGATGAAGAACTTACGGAGATCATTAGAGGGTATCGTTTCAATTCTTTTGAATTTTATTACGTGGAAGGAATAAACTGTAACACCTAAAATTTATACATTATATGTAAAAACTAATTAATTCGAGTCCTTGATTCTTTGATAGATTGAATGCTGAAGTTACTCCTCTATTTGAGAAAATGTTGAGCAGTAGTGATACATGGAAGACATGCCGTCTTGTACTCGTGAAGAAACGCGAAGAAATGTGCAGAGGTTAGTATACGTACAAACTCCTATTATTACAATAGTTCATATTCGAACACTAAATTATTGTGGAAACATAAATGACAAATCTAATCATTTGAGTTTTTTAATCAATGGTTAATATATCTTAATTGCTGTCCTTTGTAAATACAAATGTATATGTTATGTACATAAATAACCATCAAAAATTGTATGTAATGACTTAATCACACATGCGTAGGTTCTATATATAAACGGCATTGTTATCATTTTTTTGTTTATTTCAAAATGGATGAATAAACATTACATTTCAACTTTTATAGGTTAAATTTTATAAGTAAATTGTTGCTCCTTGAAGTAGAACTCTCCAGTACTACAGTGATCATATTTTTAATGTTTCATTTTGAATTTTTTCTGTTTAATCAATGGTTTGTATATTGGTATCGTATAGGAATTCTTTCCTCGTATTGATGATGCTAAAGGCCAACCAATTATAATTCAAGACTCTAAAGTCTAAAGGAAAGGATTGGGTATTTAATTTTACAATGTGGCCCAATAATAACACTAGAATGTACGTCCTTGAAGGATTCATACCATATGTGAAATCAATGAAGTTGGTTGAAGGTGATATAGTTAACTAAACAAATAAATGTCCTTTCTCATCGACCTTATTTAACATTTACATATATGTTACATTCTTATGTTACATTTATGTGTGTAAATCTTAATGATTTATCCCGTCTTCTTTCAGTTACATTCAGTATGTTGGAGCCTGAAGGAAAGCTTGTGCTTGGAAACAGAAAGGTTTCGGACCCTTCTAACGAGGTTGATCTATTACAAAAGGCTAAAACAACTTCCATGTCCAAGCACATGGGTAAAAAGGTAGTTTTGTAATATAAGCTGTTTTAATTACCTCTAATGTTAAGAATATACAACCACTTTGCCAACTAATGGAATATTTATAAAAATTTAACCAAGTGTATCCTGAGATATTAGTTTTAAACTTACAAGTAGATTCGTGTTTACAGCCATACAAGAGGAAGCGGCTACATCATATATGGCACTGGCAGCCATAAAGTATGGAGGAGCAATTGTTGTACCAACTTTCATATCAGCAATTATTTTGATTTCTGGTGATAAATAGTTATAAAAGTAGCAGCTTCCAGTTAAAAGGATAAATTGAATGGGTCTTCTACGAAAAAAAGGACCCATGCATTTTAGCCATAGGTGTTATGGTTGTGTGTGATGGATGTTAAGGATATCAAGGTGTGGAATGGGACCCACTCCCACACCCAACAGGTCATTAGGTCATTATGACCGGTTTGCAGTTTTCAGGCGGAAGTGATTTTTGGTTAATCAAGGATACTGTGGGATAAATAACATGTAGCTAGATGTGGAGCACGAGGGGGGGGGGGGGGCTAGAAAGGACAGAAGACCTTCCTAGAATCAAGTTTAGAGAGATGAGAAAATTGTTGTGTGTGAAAGATTGTATTGGAGGGCTAAAGAATGGATACAAATTGCAAAGTTTAGCAGTTGATAATCAATAGATGTAGATCAACATAAAGTTTGTTTACATTTGATTTAATTTAGGTGCAGTTTATTTTTTAAGAGGTAAATATCTGGAGTCTACGAATCACATATGCAAACATATTTAGAAGAAGAGACGGACTAGACCTCTGCAGTCTGCAAGAGGAAGACTGTTTGTTTTTGTAACGTATGTACACATCTCAAATAATAAACTGGTGGTGATGTGCGGATGGTGGGTGGTGGTGGACGGTGGTGGTGGTGGACGTTGGTGGGGTTTAACCCTTTGCAGACCATATAAGATCGTAAAAGTGATGGAGCCAAGTTTGCACTAAAAAGAGGTCGTGCAGACGATTAAAAAACATCTTTGGAAAAATAAATAGTCTGTATATGACAATGTTTACGCTAGTCTGCATATTTGATTGGTTTATTAATTTTCGTATCAATGATTCTTTAAGTGTCTACTATAATACAGGTCAATTAATCAGTTTATTGTGTCTTGTTTTGTAATAAATCCTATCCCAAATTATATTGCTGTCGATAATGATCTTGTCCAAACTTATTATATTGTTCTTGATAGTGATGTTTTGTCTAGGGACATTTATGGCTTCGGTGTTGATCAATTATCTTAATATATAATGGAAAACATGTCATAAAAATAACTAGTACATGGTAATATAGATGTAGATGTAGCCATGGAGTTCCACATGCGAGTCAACTTGATGTGTTCCCATTTAGAATGTATATGATTAACTTGATCTATTCCCATTTAGAGTGTATATGATTGATGATAGTTCCAAATTTTTAAGGGTGAAGAACTCATGATTACGGAGAGAGAGAAGGTTTTTGAGATTGAAACCCAAATTATTAAACTGGAAATTAATCCATACATATACTTTCACTGTTTGCTGAGATGAATATAAAACATCTAATTACATAAATGTTCAAATACTATTTATGCAACCTTGTACACTACAAGAACAAACCCATAGAGGGACAATTCGTCTCTAAAAAGTTTGACGGGACAAAAGAATTTTAGGGGAAATGCCAAACATAAACAACTAGCAAAAACATCCGTACTACAAAGTACCGGATTTGAATAAAAATACTATGATGTCAAGAACATGAATCCTTACCAAAGAATAACAAGAAAATATATAATAAAAATACTATGATGTAAATGGAAACCGAATCCAGCAAAAACACTCGATCTCATCATTAAGTCATACAAAAACCTACACTTTGATTGTGGTTCGGATTAGAAGTAGGGAATGTAATTTACTTTAATCATCTGTTGGCTACTTCAATGTCCCCGCGACGAAACTTTGAAGATTATCTCTTGATTATCCTCTAACTTTTATTCTTATACATATATCTCTATTTACATTTAAAAGTAACATTCATTTAAACTATTAATGCAATACTTACAAGTACTTACAATAAAAGTTTTGATGTATAAAGGATCGTTCGTATATTAGTAAATTCAAAATTGTCCTGTTTCATGATATATATCCATTACTACTTATTGTTTTCTTTTTTTTTAACACCATTACTATGGAATCACTCAACACATAAATTGACTAACAGTTTCTACATCTTTTAGTTGGAAATTTAGATTTTGGCTCTTAACTAATTGGTTCGTGTGTGTGTATGTGTAAACAAATCAAAGAGTACTTCAATATCCCATTAATTTTAACATAACTAGAAGACTGGAGGAGGTATGTGTATCAATTTGAGAAATCTAGTTTAATCATTTAAACAAATTGAACGTACGCATGTTATTGTATTTTACAAAACATAGTCTCTCTTGATTTAGATGTTTTTTTCATGGGGTCATAACAGCCGTGTTCGAACAAAAATTCCAAGCATTAATGTTGTACAGATGCGATTAAAGAAGGGTCAGAATCATTACCGCACTAGTCGAATGGTAACGAATATGCCAATTAACAGCAGCAGTCATGATTTGAAATCCATATAAGCGACACCCAAGCTAAATGCGAAGTTAACGGAACTGAGAGTGGCCAAGGTCTGCGGCTAGGGTAATACCACTGGTTCGTGGAGAGCAGCGGTGGCACTGCGGCGGATATCCGGTTATCAACTGACTTAATGGTAGTCGTTGTTGGAAATTTGGTGAATGGATATTTAATATATTTATAATTAAAGAAAATTATAAATATTAATTAGAATCTTCATGGTGAAAAACTCTTAGAGTAGAGTTTTTATGTCACTTGATTAGTTTTTATTAGACTTTTATGTCTCTAATAAAAGCACTAATTAAGTGAAACTTTTATTAGAGTTTATGTCTCTAATAAAATCATCAATTAAGAGAAACTCTTGTAACCCAGAACTCTTGTATAAATGGTATGCTATGTGCCTCATTGGAAGAATGAGAAAAATATTAGAGAAGGGTTACAAGAAAAATACATGAATACATGGAGAGTTCTTGGAAAGATGAAATACTTGAAGACCCATGTGTTGGGTACTTAGAGAGATATGTTTTCTCTATACGATTTCATCGCCTTCGTATCATAATTTTCCACATTTCTAACACTATAATTCTATCCGGTGTAACCTTGGGCGTGTGGCCATCTCCGGTAGTACATACTGCTTCGGCTGTTGTACCCTGGGAAATAGTCGCGTCGTCTTTAGTAGAGGCGCGAAATCTGTTTTAAGGGAAGCGTGTTGAACACGTGCCTCAACCAAAACTGTCAACAATTTTTGTTTGTCGTGTAGCGGAGTTTCAAACAACAAGGTGCGGTTGAAGTTTTCCAAAGACGTCGACTTGAATCAAGATTGGTACAATGTATTTGTATTTCATTTATTTTTATATAGTTTTGTAACCGGATTGTACTATCATATTTCCTATGAATAACGAGAGTCTTGTTATTATATATTTCATAATATATTTTAATAAAAAATGAACCTAGTTCCTACAAACCTAAAACATATTTCGTGAGATTGTTGCGACAATCTTAAACTTTATAAGTATTTTAGGTTCACAAAGGATTTATTATAAAAAATAATATTTTTAGAGATTATGATCTTATAAATATTTTTCTTTGGGAAATATGTATGTAGTACAACTTGGTGTGTTTGAATTTATTGAGATTGTGGTACAATCTTAAATCCTATATCGTGGTACAAAACAAATAGTTTTGGTTCAATCGTTTGGTTTTGAAACGATTTTGTAATCGTTAATTTTTTCTAACCTTTATGTTAGAATGGGTTTATTGTGTAAACCATACGTTTTTTTGTAAACGTTAAATTTCTCTAACTTGTGTTATAGACCGAAATTATGGGTGTAAACCATACGTTTTTTGTAAATGTTAAATTCTCTTGAGTAGAATTTTCATGTCTTTAAATAAGAGTTTTATGTTACTTGATTGGAGTTTTATGTCTCCATTTAAGTCTCTATTTAAAGTAGACTCTTCATCTACCCTTAGATTGATATGAACAAATAAGTCTTATAATGATTTTTTGCAATCATTTGTCTTCTAACATGTGTGTTAGAAACGTTCATGGAAAGCGTTAGTTTGGAAGCAATTTTTTAATTGTTCATTTTCTAACGTGTATGTTGGAAATGACTTATTTATTTGAACGATATATGTGTTTATAGCAAGTCGAATTAACATTTTGTGTAAATGTTAATATTTCTAACGTGCGCGTTAGAACTTCGTTCATTTTAACATGATTGTTAAAAATGGTTAAAATACAAATGCTTTGAAATGTTTTATGTGAACATTTCATATAAGTAATTTGTTGTAGCATTGATTTCAATGAATATAAACACTTATGTTATGTTTTGTATGGTTTAGAAAAAGAATGTCATACATTGAAGTTGATTGGCTTCAAGAATTAAATCACCATAAAGTGATGGTGTTGTTATATGACTTTAATGAAATTAAAATCATTTACTAGACTTTTCATATGGAAGTTAAACTCTTAAGTAGAGTTTCATGTCGATTTATTAGTTTTTATTAGAGTTTATGTCTCTAATAAAATATCTAATTAAGTGAAATTTTTCTCCAACTCATGTCTCTTGTATTAAAAGTAGGCTATTTGCCTAACTTGATGAGATTAGAAAATACAAGAGTAAGAATTAAATCACCATAAGTGATGGTGTAGTTGTGTGGGATTTATTACGAACTTTAATTTTGATTTCTAAATCCAAAGGGTCATGTTTTATGTATATAATGACTTAAATTTTCTAACATGTGTGTTAGAAAATGTGTATCACAAATACAATGTTAGAGATTGTACATTGTATAAGCCATAATGAATGGAAATGTTTTATGTAAACATTTAATTGCCTATGCATGTGTGCATTAAAAATGATGAGAAATGGTTTATTTTATAAACTTTATCATTGGAAAACGTTTTTTGTAAACGTTCGATTCTATAACATGCCCGTTATAACATATATTTTTCTAACTTGCGTGTTAGAAAATGTTTAGTACATGCGTAGAAAGATTAAACAATATAAAACCATTTGATATTATGGTTTTTGATTTATGTTATCATAAACTGTAATTGACATTAATGGTTTGCTACTCTTGCTAGAAGTAGCATTTATGATAATCACGTGGATGTTATTTGATGGAAAACAACTTAGTGTTGTTGTGAACAAATTTAGTTGTTCAAGTTTATTACTTAAATGTAGCTTCTATAACAACTTGGTGTTGTTTTGAGCATAATTGTTCAAGTTTAAATTTTCACGATAAAATGAGGAACTTGTACTTACAAGTGCATGGAGTATTACTGAGGGAGTACCTCAAGACATGCCATGGGACGATATCGTTGAGATGATTTCCGTCAGAATATAAAGTGTGGAAGATAAAACCTCTTTGATATTTGATGTCTACATATCGTCTATGCTTCCGTTTAAATTTCAAAAGTGTTTGTCATTTATGATTTAGTTTCCAATGTATTTTATTTGTTGTGTTCAATATCTTCAGATAACACATGCAATATTTTTACAAAGAAATAAATCACTAATGTTTGTGACGTATAAATTATTTTTGTGGAAAGTAATTATAACGTCAACTATACATTGTCTAAAAGAATATGGTTTTAAACGGATAGTACATGAAAATATTTGGACATAAACAACTTAAGAGTTGTTGCATTGACTAAAAGTCCAAGACGAGACATCAAATGTGTAACCACATCACGAGAGAGTAGTGAGTGTATTGAGATGAAATACACAAACGAGATTCATGTTGAAGTACTTCGTTAGAAGTCATTGAAAAAATTCACAAGTGTGAATTCTAACATATTAAAGAAAAAGTACTGTATGTTATTGTATACCTTTGATAAATATTGCGAGATTTGTTCCAAGTGATCTATTCGTGGATGCGTCTACCACTTGATTATTGTTAGAACTATATGGAGATTTTATATTCGTGTGGGAGAGAATCCTAAATATACATATCTCCTAATGAATAACAATAGATGTGTACAAACCACTTATGGCAAAATTATGAATGCCATGGTTGAGTGTTGATCTAGTTGACTCTATCTCACACATAATAGTGATTTTAGACGAGGAACATTCATCTTGTCGGTGATGAATGTGTTCGTCAAGTGACTTGGATTAAGACTTATGTAAGTCCTTACGAGTCAATGGTAAAACATTGGAGATCAAAGGTAAACAAGTTATGTTCCTTAATTGAATGATAAATTTTAGCTATGTGCTATATACAATAATTTGTGAGACTTTCCTAAATATTGATGTTTTAGGATTATGAATAAGTCTCATTATTTTATCTTAACAAGGGATGAATGTTGCAAAGTGGTATTATGATATCCTTGGGCTGTGAAGAATCAGAATGATGCATCTTCTGTTCACATGCTAAAGTATTGTAATCTAAAGCATGCTAGACTAGTACTTGGTTAATTATGGGTCTTGACTGAGACTAATTAACTCTAAACATTCAAATGTGTATGAACACAATAAGAATTTGGGTGATAGACAAAGTTGAGGAAGAATTTTCATTCATTATAAGGAAAAAACATGTAACTTTTGAAGAGTTTGTTCGAAAAGCTAATGAGGAGAACTCATTGTCTGGGCTTATTCAAGATGTTGAATTAGAATTATTCTAAGTTTGTGACAAACTTATGACAATGGCATGTGTTGCTTTGGTCAACTCGGAAGCTTATGTAAGCTAATGCAATATGAGTTGAATTCACTGATACAATGAGGTTGATCTTGTTCAATCATATGTGTACAAATGTCGTCATAAGTGAAGTTACGAAAATGTTGATCAAATGGCAAGAAATGTGGGTAAGGATCCATTTAGAAACAACCCTATAAGGGTGTGTAGAAATGGTTTTCATTACCCCATCTGGATGAGATCTTATAACACTTAAATGTGGGGTGTCTTGCATTTGTATCATAAAAGTTTGGCAATATGGATTTTGTAATCCAATCTAACATTGCAAACAGACGACTAAGTGGAGGACACAAAGGTCATCATGCATAATGGAGATGTGTTTGCCTTAAATGATACACGTATCTAACAAAGACATATGATATAACCAGATTCAGATGGCCACTGAGGTTATAGTCTTAGAAGTTGACAATAGGCAAAATTAACTTACGAGTTATGAACACATCATGACAACTGGTCTCAAATATCCAAAGTTATTTGTTAATGTTAATGATCCAACAACCTGAGGGTTTATTAGAGATCAAGTTGTGGAATGAGACTGAAGCCCATGGAAAAAGGGCATGTGAAAGACATCTAACTTAGTTGACTGGAGATCCCAAGATCTAAGTTCAATAGGACAACTAACTCATATGCCTAAGGGTAGTCACTATGGGGGCATATATGATATGCATAAGCTAGTATATGGTTATACATACCCCCAAAGTATAAAAGGGTATTTAAATACGTCCTAGTCTATTCCTATGATATTCAGTGAGAAAGAGTAAGGCTAAGCATAATATGTGGTAAATGATTTGGATAAATCACGATAACCACAATGCTTTTAATGATCTAAGGAGAATCACCTAAAAGTGTGGTCGCTTCGAATGGAATTGAGGGCACAATTCCTAGAGCTCTCGCAGAACCAGGAAAGTGTTCCACGACATTATTGGACACGACTATGAGGAGATGACCCGGCTAGGGAGAGTCTTGTGTGAAGTGTATTGTCGTCTACACAAACGGCAGACGAGTTCAAAGACATCGAGATCTACTCAGAGCTAGTGGGCTAAGTGCATTTCATGAGCGAAGGTTCAAAGGGTAACACCTACCTATCGTATGCAAAACTCAACTGTCGAGGTTCGATTGGAAATTATATGTGATTTAAACGATCTCCATTCATGTGGGGGATTGTTGGAAATTTGGTGAATGGATATTTAATATATTTATAATTAAATGAAATTATAAATATTAATAAGAATCTTCATGGTGAAAAACTCTTAGAGTAGAGTTTTTATGTCACTTGATTAGTTTTTATTAGACTTTTTATGTCTCTAATAAAAGCACTAATTAAGTGAAACTTTTATTAGAGTTTATGTCTCTAATAAAATCATCAATTAAGAGAAACTCTTGTAACCCACAACTCTTGTATAAATGGTAGGCTATGTGCCTCATTGGAAGAATGAGAAAAATATTAGAGAAGGGTTACAAGAAAAATACATGAATACATGGAGAGTTCTTGGAAAGATGAAATACTTGAAGACCCATGTGTTGGGTACTTAGAGAGATATGTTTTCTCTATACGATTTCATCGCCTTCGTATCATAATTTTCCACAATTTCTAACACTATAATTCAATCCGGTGTAACCTTGGGCGTGTGGCCATCTCCGGCAGTACATACTGCTTCAGCTGTTGTACCCTGGGAAACAGTCGCGTCGTCTTTAGTAGAGGCGCGAAATCTGTTTTAAGGGAAGCGTGTTGAACACGTGCCTCAACCAAAACTGTCAACAATTTTTGTTTGTCGTGTAGCGGAGTTTCAAACAACAAGGTGCGGTTGAAGTTTTCCAAAGACGTCGACTTGAATCAAGATTGGTACAATGTATTTGTATTTCATTTATTTTTATATAGTTTTGTAACCGGATTGTACTATCATATTTCCTATGAATAACGAGAGTCTTGTTATTATATATTTCATAATATATTTTAATAAAAAATGAACCTAGTTCCTACAGTCGTGTCATGCTACGGAGTTAGGCTGAACGGGGAACGGAGCACATCACGGAACTGATAAATTTTCTGTAAAGTTCGAATGGGAGGTTCAGGGGATTTAAAAGATCGATACAAAGGTGAACAAAAATTCCAGTTCTCTTATGAAATCGTTGTAGATAGCGGGTGGGAGGGATCATGATTTGTACGATGATTGCGGTGGTTTGCGGCTGAAAGATCTCAAAAAAATGTCTAATTCCGTACTTTTCATATATAGATTTTGATATTTTAAAACAATGATGATTCAGGTCTATATCTCCAAAAATGGATTGATATATTGCCAATTAGGATAATCGTTCATGGACCTTAAATATATGTAGGAACGTCCACGAACAGATCGGGAACCTAAATTTGTTATCTAATGTCCAATTAGGCGGAAACTAATGACATGTTAATCAAATAACAAGAATTACGCATTTAAACGTTGTTTTCATTGATCTAAAGTCATATACATTCGAGAACCAGATCCGACAGAGCTTCGCCGTCTCTGTGCCAAAATCTCTAACTATTACAAATGAAAGCCCAAGACACCTATTTATAGGAACACAAGTTCGGCCATAAAAGACACAAGTTCACCCAAGTTTCGGCCGAACATGCATTACATGTTAACATCATGGGCGAACTTGGCCAAACAAGTTTGCTGATGAAACTATAAGTTCGCCCGAACTTGACCTAGTCAAGTTCGGCCGTATTTTGACCTAGTTAAGTTCGGCCGTACTTGACCTCCAAGCACCATACCAGCGAACTTGTCCTATTACATACATAAATACGCCTCGCTTCTAACACATTAAGCCCTATTCGCTCAGACTGGATATATAATGACGTTAATGACGAAGGCAACAGACATATGTACCAACAGACTCCCCCTTGGATGTTGCCGTAGTCATCTTGATGTAGACATCCTTTTGATATATGCACAAAACAGACTCCCCTTGACATCTTCCTCTTGGATAATGTCTATGTCATAGTATTTTCTTGAATGCCCCGTAGCCATTAGACTTGATTAAGCTCATGAGTCTTTATCTTTTTCATTGAATGAAACTTTAAGATCCAAGCTCCTCCTAAGCTGCGAGCTATGCTCCCCCTTGCTTTGCGCTTTACTATAAATCATGTTTCGTCCTGATCCCATAAAACTTTACTTTCTGTTTCAAAGTACTTGGGAATTCAAATAAACATTTCCGATTCTAACTTGAAATTTTGTTCCACATATATTACATACCACCTGTACACAACTTGTACTTCAAATTTTAATCTTCATTTTTCAGTTATCTCAAGTTCAAATTAATGACCTTGAAACATTTTACGTTTAAAACATTCAACTTTCAATTATTGAAATAAAATCCACTTGTTGATCAAGTCCAAGTTAATAACCTTGAATAACTAATTTTGTTTACCAAGTCCAAGTTAATGACCTTGGCTAAACCCGTTGTGAACAACTGACGTTTTTGTCAATTTTAAAGTTTCAAATTAATGAACCTTTTCTTACCAGACTTTGATGATCTGTTCACCAACATTGGCTCATTGACAATCTTTTTGGATTTTAAAAAAATAAGTAAGGTATTTACAGAACTTTTAACAAGTAAAGTAAACTATGTACAAACATATTTACAGACATATTTTTGTGAATTCGTGTCTAAGGATCATATCAGTTTTATTGAGACATATCACCAGTACCATTGACCCTTTTGAGACTTTAAGTTTTAAACTTGTTTACCTTAGATTGTCGATATGTTTGTCCACTTAAACTTCATCACGTTTCTCAATTGTTCCAAGATATGTTAGGTAAGAATTATGAAACTTGACTTAACTATGGTTCCCACCTCTTGAATATACTCCCGAATCCAGATTCCCTAAATTTCATCTTACAGGTGAGTATAGCGTAATTGATATCTGTATTTGGGTTGTGCGAGACTTTGAGAGCTGTTGGTGCATATGTCTGTTGCCTTCGTCATGAATGTCATTATGTATCGAGTCTGAGTGAATAGGGCTTAATCTGTGAGAAACGAGGCGTATTTAAGTGAGTTTGTAAGCACGTTTCGCTTGAGAAGGAACTTGAGAAGTTAAGTTCGCCCGAACTTGACTAGGTGCTATATCTTCGGGCGAACTTGGTGTCTCCATAAGCGAACTTGCAAGCCTATAAATAGGTGCCTTGGGTTTTCATTTGAAAAGGTTAGAGATTTTGGCACAGAGACGACGAAGCTCTGTCGAATCTGGATCTTGAATGTATATGGACTATAGATCAATGAAATCAATCTTTAAACGTGTAATTCTTGTTATTCGATTAACTTGTCATTAGTTTCGCCTAATTGGACAATAGATAGCAAACTTAGGTTCCCGAGCTGTTCGTGGACGTTCCTACAAGTGGTATCAGAGACTGGATACCTAAATTTGCTGGAATCAAGACAAGAATCTCTCTTATTCTACTCCATTCTATCATTTTTCTTAACATTTTCACATACTTGATGATTTCATGGTCAAAATGGGTGATTTTTGAATATGTCATGTAAAACACACTAATAACAAACCCCTGAGAGTTTGGACATCAAATTCAATCAAATTGATATCAAAATGTTGGAAAAACCATGTTTTGGAAACAAGTTTCAGCCGAACTTAACATCAAGTTCGACCGAACTTGATTAAAATTTCACTGATTTTGATCAAGTTCGACCGAACTTGATAGATTTTTCAAGGTTTTGTATAAGTCCGCTCGAACTTGAAAGAAAATTCAATATTTTTGATCAAGTTCGCCTGAACTTGATCAATTATTGTTGGAATTCTTTCACAAGTTCACCCGAACTTGATAATTTTCTTGAAATTTCACCTAAGTTCGACGAACTTACCTGTTTCTTGAAATACCCATATCAAGTTCGACGGAACTTGATAAGTCTTTGAGAAGTTCGACCGAACGTGTCTAAGGTTCCTAAAAAAATATATATAATCGGGTAAAAATTGTATATCGTTAGAATCATATCGACGAGACGATTTTAAAGATATAATCGGGTAAAAATTGTTTTCGGAAAAAAATTTAAATGTTTTTAACGTACCGATCGTGCTAATTTTGTCTGTTGCTAATCAATTTCCAAGTGTTTTTGATCATATTTTCAGATAAGTCTTCAGGTTGTCAAGATGGAAGATTTTCACAATGTGTTCGTTTCTCAAATGGCTTCTTCATCAAATGCTAATACTCTTGCGGCGAATCAGATGAATATCGACAATGAAATGGGTACTACTCAGAAACCGCCGAAGCTAATGAGTATAGATGAGTTTGAAGGATGGAAGGAAAAGTTTCTGAATTGGATACAAGCAAACCAATTCGACAGCTGGGTTGCAGTTGAGGATGGTTACAAATGGCCAAAGAATGAGCGTGATCAAGATCTTCCGTTGAATAAGTTCTCACCGGGTGATAAAGCAAATTATGTCGTCGAAAAGAAAATGATTAGCTTGATTCAACAATCAGTAAAGGAAGATATTCTGATACTGTTGCTAGAGTTTGAAACTTCACAAGAATTATGGCAATCTCTTTGTGATAAATTCAAAGGAAGTGATGAAATGATCAAGAGCAAGAAGGCTTTAATTAAGAAAGAATTTGAGATCTTCACGATGATCAAAGGTGAAACTATGAAGCAAATGATTGATAGATACTGTCACCTTATGGTCCAGATGCGAAAACATGATATCAAAAGATCTAACGAAGAACAAATCGAGAAGTTGGCCAATGCACTTCCAGAAGGAGAATGGACGACATATCTGACGATTCTGAAAAATAGTCCATCTTGGAGACATTTCAAGTTATCATCTTTCATCGACAAATTAGAAGGTCATGAAATGGAATTGATGAAGATTGCTAAATCAAAGAATGCAAATGTTGTTCAAGATGTAGGTGTCTATTACAAAGGAGGTGTTCAAGATACTCCGATTAAAAGCCCGAAAATTCAAACAACATTTAGTGCAAATTCAAATTCTTCTCCAAGTCAAAGTTCTCCATATGCTGGATATACAAGTGCTAGTTCAAGCTCCTCATTCCAAAATCAGACAAGCCAAGCAAGTTCTGATTCAAATGTTTTCTAGTGTAACATTGCAGTTGATTTAGAAGAATGTATTTCCAGAAAAAGTGGCTAAACAGCACATAGCACTTCTCGCTACCGTCCTTGAATCGTATGAATGTCTTGTTGCTGGAAAGATCGGAAATCCAGAAATGACAGCAGAGGATTACGATCAAGTGGATGAAGAAGAGTTAGAACTCATGGATATCAAGTGGAGTCTTGCGTCTATCATTCGAAGAGTTATGAAATTTGTGGCGCTTACTGGGAGGGATATTGGTAATTCAAGCAACAAGCTTGGATTTGACAAAACAAAAGTCACATGCTTCAAGTGTCGACAAAAGGGACACTTGAAACGCGAATGTAGCAATCAAGAAGTGAGTGGAAGCCAAAATCCTTTCGGTAGCAGCAATGATTACTACAAGAGAGCTCTTCAAGACAAACCATATCCAAAGAAGACACAAGTTGATATTGAAGATAAATCTGCAAAGAAAGCGAACAAGTTCTTGTTGCCAATCTTGAAGACGATGGTTTCGATTGGAACAAATACATCGGAAAGAAGACTGGTGTTGATATGATGGCAGAGGTTGTGAATGAATCTGAGACATCATTTGTGGAAGCTGCTATTGAAAATGCTATTCAAGAAGCATTAATGCAGAGAGCTGAGGAAGAAGCTGTTCTGGAGGATGCAGTTCTGGAAAGATACATGCAACAAACAGAGGAAGAAGGAATAGCTTATGCTGAGATGCAAAAACAAGAAGCTTTGAAAGCAGAGGCCGAAAAGGTAAAAGCTGAGGTAAGAATGTCTGAAAAGGAAGTTTTGAAAGTTGTGGAGGTTGAAAAACCTTGTACAAAGTGCACAAGTCCTTGTGAATCATGCCTTGATAAGGTCAAAGTCACAAGAGAATTAACTGAACATAATGAAACTTTTCGATATGATTACAGAAACATGAAAGAAGCTTATGACAAATACAAGGCAAATATAAAAATGTCGAAAAAGCTAATCTTAAAATTGCTGAAAATGAAAAATATTAAAAGCAACAGTGATTGAAAAACAAGAGGCAATTAACATGTACATTAATACTATTGCCGTAACAAAACGTGAGCTTCATGACATGAAGATAGAAACAGAATGGGTAAGACAACTTTTGAAAAGCTACACCACAAATGCTTATGTTATTGATCACATTCTTCCTACGATCAAATCGGAGGAAAATGATAGTAAACTAAAGCGTAAAGAATACGGAAGTGTTCCTTCACCATTCCTTGAAAACTATTCTTGCAAAAAGGATGATGAAGTAGAAAAAGCTTTTGATATACTACTTTTAACTGAATTGAAAAATCAATTGCCTGAGAACATTGACGTAGACTTTACGAAATCAAATGATGATATTAAAGCAGTGGTAGAAAATGTGGTAAAGAAAGTTTTGGGAAATGATTATGATGATAACAGTTTTGATTCACAGTCCGAAAATGACGATATAGCATCTGAAAATGATCTAAGTGATGATCCTAACGTTGTTATATACAAAATTAAGGATTCTAATAGATTATATTTCGATGATAGCTTCCCGATTCAGAACGTGAAAGAAGATCAACTTGATAAATATTTCAAACTTATAGAAGTTTCGTCAGATGATCTCGATAAAAATCATAAGAAATTTTATTCTAAACCCAAAAGGAACTTTAATAACAACCGAAAGGTTAGTGGTGATTTTCCTAAGAACATGAGACCAGGTTTGGGTTTGGAGGATGAAGAAGAAGAATCGACGAAGAAATCGAAGACAATGTTCCAGAATACAAAGTAAAACAGAGTTTGTGTACGGAACGAATACAGTTCAAGAAGAAGGTAACGGTAAGCAATCGAATGATGAATTTAAGAAAGCAAAAGAACTTCGGGACAAGGCTAAGACCAAGTCCACAAGTGGATTGAAACTCACTAGTGGAAATGTTTCTAATAATCGGACTTGCTTTAAATGCAATACTGTTGGTCATATTCCTCGCAAGTGTCTGAATATAAAGCCTGTGTTTCCTCGAAGGAAAACCGATCAAAAGATGAAAAGCAAAAACAATCAGAGATTGTGAAAAATGTCACAGAGTCAAATAGAAACTATGAATCTAAACAAGAAGTGAAACCTAAAACTGTGTCAAAGTTTGAAAACTCAACATTTGAAAAAGGTGAAACTTCAAGGTTTGATGAAATCAAAGATTCTAGATTCTATATCAAGAAAGCGAGAAGCAAGCTACAATACTGGGTTGCTAAGAAAAGGTTTTCATCATCAGAAAAACCAAAGTCTGTTGCTGACAAAACTGAAATTTTAAATCAACTGAGTCAGTAATCAAACAGACAACGAAAGAAAAGGTCAAAACGTTTTCAGAATCGACATTGGAAGAAATGTTCGATGATGATTTTGAATATGATGAAGAGTTAGAATATGGTTATGATGCTTATCAGTACAAACCTAAAACCAAAAAGGTTTGGGTTTCATTTTTCAAATAGTTGTTTCATGTGCAGGAGTCCCAAGATCCACTTTATCAAAGTTGATACAGGATAGCGGAGCTCCATGAGTATTTAACTTATCCAGAAATGTCATATCTTTGTCATTTTGAGGGGGAGTAGTTAAGAAGAAAAGTTTTTGAAATTACAAGTGGTTGTTAAAAGGAAAAAATCTGAAAAGTCAAAATTATGAAAATCCACACCGTTGAACAGAAAAACTGATTTCAAAGTTCTTATATGTTCAAACTGCTTTTACAAATGGTAAATGAGTATAATGATTGTTTGTTAAACAATCGCAGATACAGGATTAAAAAAAAGGATCAGACGACGAGGTCACGGGATCCGCATTGGTTTGTTATATTTTTAGAAGAATTTCTTTAAATCTAAAATCCAAAAATATGTTTTTGATTTTAGGGGGAGTAAGAAAATTTTAAAAATTGTTGAAAAATAAAAAACAAATGAAAAATTTGAAAATTCAAAAACATTGAAAAATCCAAAAAGTACAAAAACATGAAAAAGACAAAAAGAATTTGTTGTCAAAAAGGAAATAATAGTACATCAGTGGACTATCACAGTATGCTAAAGATTTGTAAAGTTTAAAAGTGATAAACAAGTCTTACTGTGGATATGTCGATAGGCTTTACACGTTCAGTAGATTGTTTCTGGGATATAAACTAAATTTTACAACTGCTTAATCTCGTGGTTTAACACATCTTAGATATATGGACTTAGTACTCCGAAATTTCGATTGAAGGGTTGCCTGATTCTGAGATACGAGGTCTTTATAGATGATTGATATCTGGGGTATTATACAAGTGCTTCTGATTTTGCGGAAGCAATAGCCTAGAACTTCTATAATGCTTTCGCTATAAACCTCCAAACTGCATGCAATATTGAAAAAAATCGAAAGATCTAATCATTTGCAATGCTGAAAAGATTCCTTAAGTGGAACACTCCTAAAAGACGAGCCTTCATCTCTTTGTCTGTACGGTAGTACTAACCTGAGCTCTCAAGGCCTCGCATAACCCAAATACAGATATCAATTACGCTATACTCACTTGTAAGATGAAATCTAGAGAATCTGGATTCGGGAGTATATTCAAGAAGTGGGAAACACAGTTAAGTCAAATTTCATAAATCATATCTAACATATCTTGGAACAATTGAGAAACGTGATGAAGTTTAAGTGGACAAACATATCGACAATCTAGGTAAACGAGTTTAAAACTTAAAGTCTCAAAAAAGGTCAACAGTACTGGTGATATGTCTCAAACAACTGATATGATCCTTAGACACGAATTCACAAAAATATGTCTGTAAATATATTTGTACATAGTTTACTTTCTTTATTGATTTACAGTTGATAAAACAAAAAAGATTTTCAGAGTGTTTTAGCATAAACTTACTAAAATTCAAAAAGATTTGTTTTTACATTGTTTTCAACAACTAATGTTAGAGAACGGATCTTCGAAGTCTGGTAAGTTTTGAAATGTTCAAAAGGTTCATTAATTTATAACTTTACATTTGAAGAAAAACAGTGTACTCTTATCAAGTCAAACTGAGGTCATTAATTTGGACTCGTTAGACAAAATTGGTTAATCAAGGTCATTAATTTGGACTTGATCAACTAAGTGGATTTTATTTCAATAAATGTAAGTTGAAAGTTTTAAACGTAAAATGTTTCAAGGTCATTAATTTGAACTTGAAATAACTGAAAAATAAAGATTAAAATTTGAAGTACAAGTTCTGTACAGGTGGTATGTAATTCATGTGATAAAAATTTTCAAAGTTAGAATCTGAAATGTTTATTTGAATTCTCAAATACTTTGAAAGAGGAAGTAAAGTTCTAGGGGGAGCAGGATGAAACGTGACTAAAGTAAAGCTTAAAGCAAGGGGGAGCATAGCTCACAACAAAGGAGGAGCTTAGAACTTAAAAAGTTTTATCAAGATAAATTTGAAGAAAAAGATGGAGATTGAAGATCAATACGTTAAAGTTTATTCAAGAACTAAAAAGATCGGAAGACTCAGAAGATTTTAAATGTCAAGGATGACTACGATAATATCCAAGAGAGGATGACTGGGGAGTTTGTTGGTGCATATATCAAAAGGATGTCTATATCAAGATGACTACGGCAACATCCAAGGGGGAGTCTATTGGTGCATATGTCTGTTGCCTTCGTCATGAATGTCATTATGTATCGAGTCTGAGTGAATAGGGCTTAATCTGTGAGAAACGAGGCGTATTGAAGTGAGTTTGAAAGCAAGTTCGCTTGAGAAAGAACTTGAGAAGTCAAGTTCGGCCGAACTTACTAGGTCAAGTTCGGGCGAACTTCATACCATGGTCGGCCGAACATGCTATATCTTCGGGCGAGCTTGGTGTCTCCATGAGCGAACTTGCAAGCCTATAAATAGGTGCCTTGGGTTTTCATTTGAAAAGGTTAGAGATTTTGGCACAAAGACGCGAAGCTCTGTCGGATCTGGATCTTGAATGTATATGGACTATAGATCAATGAAATCAATCTTTAAACGTGTAATTATTGTTATTCGATTAACTTGTCATTAGTTTCCGCCTAAATTTGGACAATAGATAGCAAACTTAGGTTCCCAAGCTGTTCGTGGACGTTCCTACAAGAGCTCAGGTTAGTACTACCGTACCGACAAAGAGATGAATGCTCGACTTTCAGATGTGTTCCACTTAAGGAATCTTTTCAGCATTGCAAATGATTAGATCTTTCGATTTTTTCAAGTTTGTATGCTATTTGGGGTTTTTAGGAAAAGCATTATAGAAGTTCTAGGCTATTGCTTTAGCAAAATCAGAAGAACTTGTATAATACCCCATATATCAACTATCTATAAAGACCTTGTATCTCAGAATCAGGCAACCCTTAAATCGAAATTTCAGAGTATTAAGTCCATATATCCAAGGTGTGTTAATCCACAAGATTAAGCAGTTGTAAAATTTAGTTTATATCCCGGAAACAATCTACTGAACGTGTAAAGTCTATCAACACATCCACAGTAAGAATTGTTTATCACTTTTAAACTTTTCAATTCTTTAGCATACCGTGACAGTCCACTGATGTACTATCATTTCCTTTTTGACAACAAATTCTTTTTGTCTTTTTCATGTTTTTGCACTTTTTGAATTTTTCAATATTTTTGAATTTTCAACCTTTTCATATGTTTTTGATTTTTCAACAATTTTAAAATTTTCTTACTCCCCCTAAAATCATAAACATATTTTTGGATTTTAGATTAAAGAAATTCTTCTAAAAATGTAACAAAACAATGTGGATCCCATGACCTCGTCGTCCGATCCTTTTTCTCAATCCTGTATCTGCAATTGTTTAACAAACAATCATTAGACTCATTTACCACTTGTAAAAGCAGTTTGAACATGTAAGAACTCTGAAATCAGTTTTTCTGTTCAACGGTGTGGATTTTCATAATTTTGACTTTTTAAAAAAAAAATTCTTCTTATCTACTCCCCCTCAAAATGACAAAGATTTTAACATTCTAGATAAGTTAAACCGATAATGGAGCACCGCAATCGAGAATCAACTTTTGATCAAGTAGATCTTGGAACTCCTGCACATGAAAGAATTTAGTTAAAAAGTTCAACCCAAGCCTTCTTGGTCTTGGGTTTTGGATATAACTCCTCATACACCTCTTTGTAATCACTTTCGTATGCTCTTTGATAAGCATATTCAACATCACAACCTTCAAACTCACAATCAACTTTACTTTTATCTTTCTTGATTGATTTGACATTTTTGGTTTTATCACAAACAACCTTAACTTTTTCAGGTGATTTCCTTTTAGCAATCCATGCTTGAGAATTAACTCTAGCTTTCTTGATATAAATCCTAGAATCATTGTTTGACTTTGAAGTCTCTCCTTTTTGAAAAATTGAGTTTTCAAAATTTGATTCACTTTTAGGTATTATTTCAAGATTGGATTCAACATTTCTTTTAAAATCCTGATTTGATCATTTTCAGATTGCTTTTGTTTTCCCTCTTTTGAAACTTCTTTTCTTCGGGGATACACAGGCTTAGACTTCGGACACTTGCGAGCAATGTGACCAACTTCATTGCATTTCAAGCAAGTCCGAGTATCATGAACCTGTCCACTAGTGGATTTTACACCACTTGCGGACTTAGCCTTGTCCCGAAGTTCCTTTTCTTTCTTGAAATCATCATTTGATTTCTTACCTATCAAGCTTTCCTCCTGAACCGTGCTCGTTCCATATACAAACTTTATGTTCTTACCTTTGTACTCCTGGAACATTGTTTTCTGATTCTTCTTTGGTTTATTTTCAGCTTCTTCCAATCCTACACCTGCTCTCCTGTTCTTAGGAAAATCACCACCGTTTCTACGGTAATTGTTAAAATTCCGTTTCGGTTTAAAATAAAACTTCTTTTCATTTTTTTCAAGATCATCTGAGGAAACTTCCACAAGTTTAAACAGTTTATCGATTTGATCTTCTTTCACATTCTGAATCGGAAAGCTATCATTGAAATATAATCTATCAGATTCCTTAACCTTGTACATGACAACGTTAGGATCATCACTTAGATCATTTTCTGATGATATATCGTCACTTTCAGATTGTGAACCAGAACTGTTTGAACTCGAGTTGGCGCTTTTAAAGCTACCATCATCAGAATCATTTCCCAAACCATCTTTTACCACCGATTCATTGTCATCGTTTGATTTCATAAAATACGTTAATGTTCTCAGGCAATTTAACTTTCTTTCCTGAAAGAAGTAAAAGATTAAATGCCTTTTCAATATCATCCTCTTTCTTGCAGCAGTAACTTGCAAGAAATGGTGGAGGAACATTTCCGTAAACTTTACGCTTTGAGTTATCAACATTATCCTCCGATTAATCGTAGGAATAATGTGATCAATGACATATGCGTTTGTGGTGTAACTTTTTAGTAATTGTCTGACTCTTTATGTTTCAATCTTCATTTCGTGAAACTCATGCTTTGTCTCAGCAATTGTATTTATGTACATGTTAATTGCCTTTTGTTTTTCAATAACTGTGGCATTTAACATGGTGACATTATCATTGAGTTCACTGTTAGCTCTTTCAATATGTTTATATTTGCCTGATATTTTGTCATAAGCTTCTTTTATGGTTTTGTAATCATAACGAAAGTTTTCGTTATGTTCAGTCAATTCTCTTATGACTTTAACTTTATTCAGACAGGGTTCACAAGGACTTGCGCACTTTGTGCAAGGTTTTTCAACCTCCACAACTATCACAACTTCCTTTACAGACATGCTTACCTCAGCTTTTACCTTTTCGGCTTCTGCTTTCAACTCTTCTTGCTTTTGCGTCTCAAGGTAAGCTATTCTTTCTTCCTCTGTTTGTTGGATGTATCTTTCCAGAACTGCATTCTCCAGGACGCTTCTTCCTCAGCTCTCTGCATTAATGCTTCTTGAATAGGATTTTCGATAGCAGCATCCACAAATGATGTATCAGATTCATTCACAACCTCTGCCATCATAGCAACACCAGTCTTCTTTCCGATGTATTTGTTCCAAACGAAACCATTGTCTTCATGATTGGCAACAAGAGCTTGCTCGGATTTCTTTGCAGGTTTATCTTCAACTTCAACTTGTGTTCTATTCGGATATGATTTGTATTGCAACGCTTTCTTGTAATATTCGTTACCGATTCCAAAAGGGTTTTGGTTTCCACTAGCTTCTTGGTTATGGCATTCACGTTTGAAATGCCCTTTTTGTCGACATCTGAAACAAGTAACTTTCGTTTTGTCGAAGCCAAGTTTATTGCTTGAGTTACCAATATCCCTTCCAGTGAGTGCTACAAACTTTGAAACTCTCCGGATAATCGATGCTAAGAACCATTTGATGTCCATCAGTTCCAACTCTTCCTCATCTACCTGATCGTAATCCTCAGCTGTCATTTCAGGATTTCCGATCTTTCCAGCAACAAGACTCTCATACGATTCCAGAACTGTAGCAAGAAGTGCTATGTGCTGTTTCACAACTTTTTCAGGAAACACATTCTTTAAATCAACTGCTATGTTGTATTGGAAAAAAATTTAATTAGAAGTGGATTGGCTGTCTGATGTGATTGACTTTGAGAAGAAGAACTTGAACCAACATATGAATAACCAGTGTTTGGAGAATACTGATTTTGCAACGGCTGATCTGATGTATTCATGTTTGCACTAAATGCCGTTTGGATTTTTGGACTTTGAATCGGAGTATCTGGAACACCACCTTTGTAATAAACTCCGTCATCCTGAACAACATTAGTGTTTTTTGGATTTTGCAATCTTCATCAATTCCATTTCATGACCTTCAAGTTTGTCAATGAAAGATGACAACTTAAAATGTCTCAAAGATGGACTATTCTTTAAAATCATCAGATACGTTGTCCATTCTCCTTCTGGAAGTGCATCGGCCAGCTTCTCAATTTGCTCTTCGTTAGTTCTCTTGATATCATGTCTTCGCATCTGGACCATGAGGTGACAATATCTATCAATCATTTGCTTCATTGTCTCTCCTTTGATCGTGAAGATCTCAAACTCTTTCTTTATTAAAGCCTTTTTGCTTTTGATCATTTCATCACTTCCTTTGAATTTTTCGCAAAGAGAATTCCATAATTCTTGAGAAGTATCATATTCTAGTAATAATATCAAGATATCTTCTTTGACAGATTGTTGTATCAAGCTGATCATCTTTTTTTCAGCAACATATTTCTCTTTGTCAATCGCTGAAAACTTGTTCAGTGGAAGATCTTGATCACGTTCACTTTGGGCCATGTATAACCATCTTCAATCGCAACCCAGCTGTTGAATTGATTCGCTTGAATCCAATTAACAAACTTTTCTTTCCATCCCTCGAACTCGTCCATAATCATCAACTTCGGCGGTTTCTGAGTAGTACCCATTTCATTATCGAGGTTCATCTGGTTAACCGCAATTGAATTTGACATTGAGGCTTGTGCTACTCCAGCTGCAAATGCATTATGGAAATCTTCCATTTTGAAAAACGAGACACGTACGCTGAAAATACGATAAAACTTTGAAAATTGTTAGATTTACTACAAGTTCGGTCGAACTTGTGGTTGAGAATGAGAAATTTCAGTTTTTAAACAAGTTCGGTCGAACACATGAATACTGATTTGAAAATTTCCTTTTAATGTCCTCGGTCGAACTTGTTGAATAAATTTTGTAAAGAACTTGTAAGTTCGAGCGAACTTGAAGTTTGAATTTTATAAAACTCTTACAAGTTCGGGCGAACTTATCTAAGATTTTCTTGAATTTTATCAAGTTCGGTCGAACTTGATAAAAGATCAATAGATTCTTAGTAAGTTCGAGCGAACTTATCTCAAATTCTTCAAAAATCACTTAAGTTCGAGCGAACTTAACGAGATCTTCTCAAGAAATGCTTCAAGTTCGAGCGAACTTAGTGAATTCTTTCAAAAACTCTTCAAGTTCGAGCAAACTTGGTAAAAATTCACTCAGAAAGTGAGTTTTTACTTCAAGTTCGGTCGAACTTGGCTAACAAGTTCGATAAACATGAGTTTATCAAACATGGTTTTTGCAACATTTCGACACCAATTCGGTTGATTTTAGCCTCCAAACTCTTAGGGGTTTACCACGAATGTATTTAACATGACATATTCAAAATTGGACAAAATTTGACCATCAATTCTTCGTAATAGTTAAGAAAAATAGAAGAATGGAGATGAAATAGAGAGATTCTTGTCTTGATTTCAACAAATTCAGGTATCCAGGCTCTGATACCACTTGTAGGAACGTCCACGAACAGCTCGGGAACCTAAATTTGTTATCTAATGTCCAATTAGGCGGAAACTAATGACATGTTAATCAAATAAGAAGAATTACTCATTTAACCGTTGTTTTCATTGATCTAAAGTCATATACATTCGAGAACCAGATCCGACAGAGCTTCGCCGTCTCTGTGCCAAAATCTCTAACTATTACAAATGAAAACCCAAGGCACCTATTTATAGGAACACAAGTTCGGCCATAAAAGACACAAGTTCGCCCGAACTTGCATAAGCAAGTTCGGCCGAACATGCATTACATGTTAACATCATGGGCGAACTTGGCCAAACAAGTTTGCTGATGAAACTGTAAGTTCGCCCGAACTTGACCTTGACCTTCCAAGCACCATACCAGCGAACTTGTCCTATTACATACATAAATACGCCTAGCTTCTAACACATTAAGCCCTATTCGCTCAGATTGGATACATAATGACGTTAATGACGAAGGCAACAAACATATGTACTAACAGATTTATGTTTGTTGCAGTGTTTTACTCTGATTTATACCAACAATAAATTCTGGTTTCATTACGTATATTTCTTCATTTATTTTTTACACTTATCATTTTGACGCTAACTTTTGGCTTTAGAGTAAGCTTTCATATTGGTAACAAATATGTTCTTTTTCTATTTGGTGAAGTGTCGTCATCTTGCTATCAAAATTAGAATACCATATAAGTTATCTACACTAATATTTTTTTTGAATGGGTATTGAACCCATTACCTCCTATCTAAAAACCTATTTTTCAACTATTCAGCAGGCGTATCTTTTCCAGCCAGCCGTCTACCCTATTCGGTGATGGTCATTAACAATGTTTGAGGTAAACCTTCAATCTCGTTTGCTATTGTTATTGTTATGAGATTTCCATTTTGGTTTTATCATAAGCTCCCGATTTTCTTACTTGTATTTGGTTCAATCATGCAGGGAACTGAAAAACATACATCTTAATCAATCATAACATGTTGATTGCTCATGCGGTTAATGGTTTTTGAAAATAGGTAGTTAGATAATTTTATGTAGAAATTTTGTAATGTTATTTAATGGTTTTTGTTTCATTTCCGTGTTCAATTTGACTAATAACAACCTCCACCCAATTATGTTTTGTTCCGTGTTTGGCAATTTTTTCACAAAGGCTCCGGCATAGGCATTAGTGGCGATTAGATAATCGTTGCCGTCGCTATTGAACATTCGTGGCATTTAGTTGTGGTGACATCATTAGTGGCCACATATGTCGCCAACATTGCTCTAAATCTGAGTAGTGACATGCACAATCGTAAATTCTTACTTCTCTTTTGGTTATTTAATCAGTTGCGATGGTTACTCGGTTTTGGCTTCCGTATTTGAGCTCTCTTCAATATTTTCTTTTTATGTGACGTGGCATCAGCTGTGTATTAAAATCAGAATGCATATAAGTTATCCGCAGTTATATATATTAATAAACATCCACAAATTTACGGGGCAAGTGATGAAGAAGACTAAAAGAAAATGTAAAATGGAGGGGGTAGAATAGTACATGTCACATTATGCACAACCATAAAAACCTAGTTTTCAACAATTGAACAGACAGACAGACAGACGTATATTTTTCAGCCAGTGCCGCCGTACATACACAACCCTAGCTAACTGGTAACGATCATTAACAATGTTAGAGGAAAAGAGGTGACGTGATCTCAGGGTAAATCTTCCATCAATCTTGTTTTCTATTATTATTGTGACGAGATTTCCAGTTTTGTTTTTTCATAAGCTTTCGGTTTTCTTATTTGTGTTCGGTTTAATCATTCAGGGAACTGAAGAACGTACATGTTACTCGATCATAACATGTTGAGACTTCATAGGTTATAACAAGGTAATGTTATTTCTGAAATTTCAGTTCAAGTGCCTTTTAGATCTGTTGCAAATGACTATAGATTTTGTTGAGATCTTGTTAATCTTCCTTCTGAATTTGCTGGTGCTTAATTTAATCCAAACAGACTTAAGATCTTCACCACCATTTTACAGTGGAATATATCTTAGTTTCGGTAGATGGTTGGTTTCTCATGCTTGAATGGATTGTTGGCTTTCTATGTTTGGATCCATGGATAGTTAAGTCGAAAGGGCTTGATTTTCGGGGGAATTTTAATTGACTGTTAAATAAAACGGTGGTCAATTCTCTGAAGATAAGAAGTAGTTAGATAATCTTTATATGTAATCTAAAGCATCTCCTTGGGACGGAGATGTAATCTCTATTACTATATAAAGCATGATCTCCTTGATCATATTTCTATTGTTTCATTTGGGACTATTTTATTTTTTTACTTTTGGTTTGTATATTGGTATCTTATGGGAATTCTTTCCTCGTATTGATGATGCTAAATTAAGGCATAATTCAAGATTCTAAAAGAAAAGATTGGGCATTTGATTTTAGAATGTGGCCCAATAAGTAGTACAATTTTCCTGCTATGAACATAGGGTTTTTTAAGTTAGTGATTTATGTTTTTGTGTAAGGGGTGATGCAGCTGATAGGTTTTTAAGGGATTGGTGGGGGGTATTCTGGGACCATTATACTTCAAAGACACATGGTGGATCTAATGCTGGTCAGGATATCACGGAATCCTCTGCGCAGGTGATCACTAATCGTAATCTGAGTTGATCTGTGCGCTTGTGTGCTTGTAGTTTAATGTATATTGTATGTATTTCTGTGTATGCTATGCCGGCTCAAGCTCTATTTCAGGGCCTGTCTCAAGCCCAGGCCCAGGCCCAGACTGAGATTCCGGCTCATATGTGGACTTTATTAGCAAACAATGGGATGTTAGGTTTTGATCCTTGTGCTGGTACATTGTGACCAATATGGGTACAACAATACTATGCTAATAATGTGAACATGCTGAGTGATCCCATGTTGACTTCTACATGGAATGATGATCAGTTTGCTGGAAAAGGAGGTCCCTGAAGGTCTAATCATGGGTGGCAGTAGAAAACAAAGTCAAATCCTGAAGGTCTCATCACTCTTGAAGATAATCCTTTCTTCTATCTCAATATGGTGTAATTGGTTCTTGTCACTCAAAGCTAGAAACAAGTGTATACGATGTTTGTTATTACGGCGAATACAAATGGCAAACGTAATTTTTTACCTCCTTGAAGGGACTACAAGTAGAAGAAATTCCGGAGTCATTTGGTACTATGATATTACTAGGAAAATGGGTGATGAAGCATGGTTTACTTTATCTAGTGAAATGCCAGAGTCATTTGGTATTTTAATACTCACCCTTATTTGTAACGCCTCTTTTTAGTTCTTGTTTTCTTATTTCTATTTTCTTGGATCTTGTTTTAAGTTTATTGTTGTAATGAGAATTCCATATTGGCTTTCTTGTAATAGGTTTGGTCATGAGAACGCATATAGTAATCCTTTATAACATGTTGATTTTTCACAGCGTTAGTAAATCCGGTGCTGGACGCCCCAAGGTAATGCTAAACTTTAAAATATTGAAATTTCAATTCAACTATACCTTTTATATCATCAGCAAATGAACGACGCTTTTAGTGTAAATTATGTTGAGATATTGTTGATCTAGCATCTGATTTTGTTGGTACTTTATTAACAGATTGTTGATTGTGGAATATTGACGGTATTCCTGTACACAATGGTGTGTATGAGCTGAATCAGAAACACCGACACATTTTCAATGCATATGGATGTATGATCCTATGAGCAAAGCTGATACTGTTCGTATTGTCCTAAAACTAATAATATGTGGTGACCTCACTATGCGAATCGTATGGTCTGATGACCAAAACTATTATGGCCAGTATTGCAGTGAAATTTAGAATATGTAATGATGTCATAATACAGATCATACGTCTAGATGATCAAACTTGATACAGTCTGTATTATGCTTCTGGCATAAACCAATCTTTGCTAGGTTAAGCATTTTAAACATGTTTTAAACCTGCAAAAAGACATAAAATAATAATTTAAATCTGTGACATAAAACAGAAGATTAAGAGGATCAAGGAAACTAAGGGGTTGTTTGGCAACTTCTGAATCAACCATTAAGTGCTGAACCAGTAAGAGATCTGAACCATTAAGAGCTAGTATAATGCTTAACCGTTCAGAGGCAAATGTATGACCAATTCAGATAAGAGGTCTTAATCATTCAGATTTAGTATAATGCTTAACCATTCGATGGCAAATGTCTAAATCATTTAGACATCTGTTCGTGAAACAAACAGTCTGAACCATGAACCATTAAATGCTGAATCAGTAAGATGTCTGAACCATTAAGAGCCTCGTTAAGATCTAAACAAACAACCCCTAAGGAAACATCACACTTGTATATGTTTGTAGGTATAATCTGATAAGCGGTACAAGGGAGGAAACGAGACACAGAATTGACTCTCAAAACTAACCAGATCACTACTCATTCACTATACAGTAGTTTAGTGAAACCCATTCAAGCTATATGTACACATATAAATGGATCTGACTAGATACGTTCTCTTCAAATGGCCAGCTATACGCTCAGTTGTAGGCATACGCATATGAATCTCAGATGGTGTGCAAATATACTTAATTGACACATAAACTAGAAACTATTAGTCGATTGAATGCAATACGTCGGGGCTCGTACACATTCTAAATTCAATGCAATGGAAACATGTGTACAAATCGATCCAAACAACTTTGAGTCCATTTGCAAACCAAATAAAAACAAAATCCAAACATAGGGTGTTTATCGATGTAGGAACCTCCACGAACAGCTCGAGAACCTAAATTTGTTATCTATTGTCCGATTAGGCGGAAACTAATGACAAGTTAACCAAATAACAAGAATTACTCGTTTAAAGGTTGTTTTCATTGATCTAAAGTTCAATACATTCAAGATCCGGATCCGACAGAGCTTCGCCTCTGATTTGCCAAAATTTCCAACAACTTACAAATGAAATCCCAAGGCACCTATATATAGTGTTACAAGTTCGCTGGTGAGAAGACAGCCATAGGTAAGTTCGCCCGAACTTGACCTAGTCAAGTTCGGCCGAACTTGGCTTCTCTCAACCAATCATGAGAGAACTTGCTATCTAACACTCTTAAATACGCCTCGTTTCACATATACTATACAGACTCAATACAAGACTATTCTATAGACATTATACACCAATAGACTCCCTCTTGGATATCTACTTTGTCTTGTTCGGTCTTCAGAAACTATCGTTTATTCCAGACTCGTTCTCATGTGATGACGAAGGCAATAGACATATGCACCAACAGACCCCCCTTGGATGTTGCCGCAGTCATCTACTTTCATAGACATCTTTGACAATAATCATCCTCGTCAGTTTTCAAGTGTCATAGTCTTCTTTGAATACCTTGTAATCACCAGACTTCAAATAAGTTCCTGAGTCTTTATCCTTGATGTAGGTCCGTTATACGGATCGTTCGGGCACTAATCTGACAAACCTGAGGTAAACGTGCGGAATCCGTTTGCTTAGGCGACATTGGATACACTTATTCGTTTCTATTTAATCACCGTTTCATTAATATTCAACGTTACAGATCCTGGAAATACTTTGACAGAGCTTCGCCTCTGTCGTGACAAAATCTCTGAAAGTTACAAATGAAATGTCAAGAGTCCTATTTATACTAACACAAGTTCGCTGGTGGGAGTGCAAGTTCGGGCGAACTTGCTTAGTCAAGTTCGGCCGAACTTGACTACAACACTACCATTTCAAGCGAACTTGTCCCTAAATATACATACACTTCGACATTTCGCTCCTAAATACTGACTCGATATTATACGATGACGTAGGCAACAGACATATGCATCAACAGACTCCCCCTTGGATGTTGCCGTAGTCATCATTCTTCAATTAAGTTCATGATTCTTTAATGTTCTCTTGATCTTTATATCTTGAATAACTTTAACATCCATGCTCCCCCTTGCTTTGAGCTTTCTGTTATCTTCAATCAACATGTATATTTAACCCCCCTCAAATGATGCTCCAAATCTCTAAGATTTGATGATTAAGAACAATCACACGTATCCACACACAAACAGTTTCTTAACAGTCTCGTTGGTCCGGCTCACATTCAACATTATTAGGTTAACATGGAAGATTTTGAAAGAAAATCCTTTTGGATTTTTAATATTGAATACTGAAATGTAAACAAACTAAAATGTAATATTTACAGTTTATATTTTTGTGAGAAAACGTGCTAGAGGATCATATCAGTTTTTGAGACATACCACCAGTACCGTTGACCTTTTAATGACTTTAAGTTTTAAACTTGTTTACCTAGATTGTCGATATGTTTGTCCACTTAAGCTTTACCACATTTTTCAACAGTTTCAAGATATGTTAAGGTAGAATTCATGAAACTTGACTTATCTGTGGTTTCCACTTCTTGAATATACTCCCGTATCCAGATTCCACAGGTTTCATCTTACAGGTGAATATAGCATAATTGATATCTGTATCTGGGTTGTGCGAGACCTTGAGAGCTAAGGTTAGTACTACCGTACAGACAAAGAGAGGCTCGTCTTTAAGGTGTGCTCCACTTAAGGAATCTTTTTAGCACTGCAAATGATTACATCTTTCGATTCTTTTCAATATTGCATGTAGTTTGGAGGTTTATAGCGAAAGTATTATAGAAGTTCTAGGCCATTGCTTCCGCAAAATCAAAAGAACTTGTATAATACCCCATATATCAACTATCTATAAAGACCTCGTATCTCAGAATCAGGCAATCTTTCAAATGAAATTTCGGAGTACTAAGTCCATATATCCAAGATGTGTTAATCCATTCTTTAGCATACCGTGATAGTCCACTGATGTACTATCATTTCCTTTTATGACATGAACTCTTTTTGTCTTTTTCAATGTTTTTGTACATTTTGAATTTTTATATGTTTATGGATTTTAAAATTTTCTAATGTTTTTGTATTTTCTCTAACATTTCTCCCCCTAAAATCAAAAAAAATTTTAAAATCGAAAATAAGAATCTTCCATTTTAACCATTTAACGACTTTTTACGAATGTGAACGCGAGACTACCATTTTGTTTGTGTTGAATATTACTCCTGTCTCTTGTCTCTCTGCATGAACAACCATTGCTTCTCAAATGACGTTTGGCTTGAAGCTTGGTTATCCTGCACATTCAAACAAACTTCAATTAGTTTTGAATAGGAACCCAATACAATTCTGGACTTAGGTTTACCAAATTCATTAACATCTGAAGTAAACAATCATTCACACTCTTTTTGATATTCAAACAGTTTGATAGAAACTTTCTTTGAAAACTTTACTTTCTTTGATTTTTTAACTGTTTGAATTATCAAAATTTTCTCCATGCTCTCTCTCTTTTGTCCTCAGATTTGTATCTGATGAATTTGTTTTACTTGACTGTGAGTAAAATGATTCATTAGAACTTTTATCTGATTTTTTAGACGTATCCGAGGACAAAATCCTTTCCAAGTACTCTCTAACTTTTTTCCTCTTTTTTCTCATCTGTCTTTTTGCCCTTGTGATAACTTGACTTTTTGTTCTTTGGGCTTCTCTACAGTTTTCTCATTTTTCTTCTCTGTTTTCTTCTCCTCTGGTCTTTTCTCCCCCTGAGATTTAACCGATCTTCTTTTCAGATTAGTCGGACAATCCCTGTAAATATAACCTTTGATTTGACATTTATAGCATCTTCTCGCATCAAATCTCTTTTTCAGGCATTAACAGCAATGTGTCCACCAAATCCACAGTTGTAACACACTCTGTTATCGTACCAATATCTCCATTCAGACCAAACACCCAAATCAGCACATTGATTTGACATGTAGTAGTCATCTTTCCTGCTTCTTTTGTAAAATTGATTTGACTTTGAAGCACTATGGTTCGACCTGCACCACTTATTCTCAAATTTTGTGAGTTTTTATAATGATTGAAGGACCGTACCGATGAGCTTTTATTTTTGTTTTGAAAATTTTTAGAATTTTGTTTTTCATGTTATTTTTGTTCTCCATTCTGCTTAGAAAGTTTTTGCGATG
>CAMTDV010001446.1:0-12500 GCA_947069175.1 Scalesia atractyloides | reverse complement strand
AGGGCCCCCCTCGGCGGGAAAAAAAAAAAAAGTTGAATAAATTTTTTTTAACCAAACTACTTTTTTTAACGTTTTATTTTTAACTTATTCCGTGATCGGAAATGCGGGGCAAAACGCCCTTTCTTTTGGGGGGAAAAACCCCAAGGCCCGCGCTCGGCGGGGGGTTCCGATCGGGCGGAGGGGGAAAGCAAAATTGTCAGGTGGGGGGAGGTTTGGCAGGGTGGCCCACAATCGTTTAAAAGATAAAACGCAGGTTCTGTTATCTAAAGATGAGTCAACGAGAACAGAAAAAATAACAAAAAATCTCGGGTGTTAGGAATTAACAGGAAAGGGGTATAAAAAAAGCCTCGTTTGGATTCTGGATTTCCAGTACGGAATTACGAAACGTGAAAAAAAAGCGTGGGCCTTTAAACTGAATCCTTTTTAGGGACTTTCGGAAATTTGAAGCTAGGAGGTGTCCAGAAAAAAAAAAAAAAGTTACCAACAGGGAGTAAAAAAAAAAAAAAAAAAATTGGGCTTGTTGGAGCCCAAAAGGGATCATTTAGCGGACGTTTTGCTTTTTTGGATCCTTTCGGATGTCGGGGGCTTCTTTCTATTTCATTGTTTTGAGGCAAGGGGAATTCACCAAAAGTGTTGGGGATTGTTTCACCCCCCAAATTTAGGGGAAAAAACGTTTTGGGAGTGGTTTTAGGACAGTCTCGGGGTTTTATGTGAGGAAGGTTTAGTTTTACCCCTATTGGATGGGAACAGTGTTGCAATTTTAGTTAAAAATTCAATTAGTAAACGAAGGAGGGGGAACGGTGATTTCGCAAAAAAAATTGGGTTTTTTCAATCGCGCTTGGTTGAAAAAAAAGGCCAGAATGTTGGGCGCCGGAAAAAAGGCTTTTTTTATTTACGTGGCCGGCGGGATTATGGGGATTGAAAACGCCTTTTTAAGTCAGGGAAAAAAATCGGGGGCTTTAGGAAAAGCGGACGCGTTTGCCCGTTTCGGCCTGTTTGCCCGGACCAGCAGTTAAGGGGCCCCCTCGGCGCCCCCCAAAAAAGGCCAACGTGGGTCGGTTGGCTAAAAGCTCGCGCGGCGGGTCGAGCGCGGCGGGCCGCCTTTGAAGTTTAACAAAATTCCCATCAAAGCGGACGGGTAGGGGGAAATCTTTGAGGACGACTTTAAAATAACGTGAACGGGGTATTGTTAAGTGCAAGAAGGTTGGGCCTTGGCTGCCACGGATCAACTTGAAGGATTCAAGTGGGGCCTGCGGACCGCTTCAAGGAAATTTCGTTCCCTTTCCCCACCCAAAACCTTCCCAAACCAAAAACAAAAGTTCCCTAAAGGGTTTGTTCGGGGAGGCTTGTGTTGCCCAACACTTTGTGAAAATATCCACAAAGCGTTGGAAAAAAAAAAAAAAATTTTTCAAAAGTGTGAAAAGATATTTTCCACAAAAAGTTGCTGAATAGATTTCAACAAAGTTGTTGGAAAAATTTATTACAAAAAGGGGGCCAGATTATGATTCCATTTGAATAAGTGAAAAAAAGTTTAAATGTCTGTTCCGGTTCACTTTTGCTATTTTATCGGAATGGATAATTGAGGGGAACTAGGGGATAACAAACAAAAATAAAAAAAAAAAAAAAAACTCCCGGGGGTTCCTCGGCAGGGGGTGCTGAGGCAAAAAAACGCAAAAAAAAAGAGGCTCTAGGGGAACGTGTGAAACAACTGGAACCACCGATGCCTTGGGTGAGCAGCACCACGGGTCTATTGTTTAAGATTGCCAAGTCCTTTTGCCCAAAAGGGCACCCATTCGTCCCCAAAAAACTCGATGCCTTGTTAAAAGGAGGGGGGGCGCCAAATGCCAAGGGGGGCCCAAAGGAGGTTATCTATGTAATAAAACGGGATGGAATGGGGTTGGAATGAACCCGTTGGAGGCGGGCAGGGATTGCCCGTTGGTTTAAGCCATGCCAAACACGCCAACCACGTTAGTTTCCAAACCACGTTACACTGCCACGATTGGTCTGCACGGGATTTAAAAAACCAGGGGGAGGGCTTGGGACAAAGGCTCCGGGTTCGGGACACCAAACCAAAAATGGAACGCCCAACAAAACTCGCCTTAAAAAAAATCCCATGCCACAGTGAAAAAAAAAAACAATCCACGTGGGGGACTTAAATTCGTGGCGATCCGGGAAGAAACTTCGGGGGCCGAAAAAAACCAGGGGGGCCAAAGAAAAGGGGGGGACCTGACCGGAACAAAACGTTGGAAAAAAAAAAAAAAAAAACTGTGGGGACCAGATTTGTACGACCATATAAGAAAAAAAGCCCGTTTTGAAAATAAAACAGGCCCCCTTGGGGATTAGGTTTTTTGTTTTGGTCGATACGAGTATAAATTCGGGCCCGGGATCTAGGGGGGGGCCAAAAGGGGAACAAAAAATAAACGGGGGCCCGGATCGACGGGGGGGGGGGGGGAAAACCAGGTCAAACACATCGGGCCAAGCCAAAAAAACGAGATGGGCCACGGGGGGGGGGGACACGACGGGGACCACCCTAAAACAAAAAGTCCTGTGAACAAAATAAAAAAACCATGTAAAAGGGTTTTGGGGGAGGAAAACGGGTAACAACGGGGCCGCTCCAAAGGGTCCCCTCGGGGCCCGGATCGGGGACGGGGGGGGACCCCAGGGTCAAAAAAAATGGGCAAAAAAAACGTGGATGGCAACGGCCTGAGGGAACCACGTAAACCAAAAAACGTCGTGGGAAAAAAATGTTGGAAGCACCATGAACCCGATTTGCCACCCTAAAAAAAAAAACATGGGAACGTGGAACAACCCAGTTTAACTTTTTTGTGGCTATCCGAGTAAACCAACGGGGCCCGGATTTCCTAGGCCGAGGGCATCGGGCCCGACAAGGGGGCCCAATTCAAATACCCCGACCCCCGGGGGACCAACGTTTTTGGGAGGGTCGTGAATCGGGATTTACGGAAAAGCTTAAGAAATGCAATGAAAAAAACAAAAATAAAAAAACCCTGGTATAAAAGTTTTTGGGTTTCAATAAGAGTATAAACAATGGGGGCCCGGATCCAATTGAACCTAAGGGGGGAATCGGGGCCTCCCGGAAAAACAAGGGGGGCCCGGGTTCACCGAAAAAAAAAACAAATTAATATAGTGGGGTTTGGGGCGGTGGCACGCGGGGGGGAAACCAACCCTAAACAATGCCCCCTGTGAACAAAAAACCGTGTCAAAGTTTTGGGGGGGGACGGAAATCGACGGTCCGCTGGTGGTTGATTAAGGGAGGAAAAATACAAAACAAAAAACGGAAAAAAAACGTTGACGGGGCCAGCGGGCCGGAACCGAGGTTGTTTCTTTTGGAGGGGGGGGGAACCCAACGTATTTTTTTCAATTGTTTCCCGGAGGGGGCCTCACATTTTTAAAGTTTTGTTGCCGGTTTTCCGACAGGCGGGGTTTGATACGGTAGTGGCTCAAAAACAAACACTGGGCGCTGAGGCCCGGGTCCCAACGGGCTTTTGAAACCCGAAGCCAAAGGCCGGGGGGGGCCGTGACCCAATAACGAAAAACCACTAACCCTTGGGGGCCTACAAAAAAAACAAGGTACGTTTTAAGGTTCGGCGACCGATCCGACGGTCGTTTCATTGGGCGTTACTGCCATTCTTTGTACAAACAAAAAAACAAGCGTCACGGGCCGGTCCGGGCGGCCCCCAGGGGGGCCCTCGGGGGCACCGGGAAAAAAAACGGAATTTTTTTTTCCCATTCGGGGGCCATTTAAAAAAAAAAAAAAATACAAAACACGTTTTACCGGGGGGTCTCACGCAAAAAAATAAATTTCATTTTTGCCAATCGGAACGATCGTTTGATGGGGTTTCAAAAAAATTATTGGGGGGGATTTCTCAAAAAAAATTAAAATGGTCTTAATTTCCTGTTTTCACTTAGCTTTTTGGTGCAAAAAAAAATGTATAATATAGGGGGGAGGGGGTGGGTGTTGTTGAAAAGCAGCCCATGGCCCGGAGGTGGCAAGGCCAAGCCAGCGGGCAAGCCCCAAAAAGGTGGGGCTGGGTTTGGGGCGTAGAAAAAAAAAAACAAGGCGCTGGCCCCAGCAGCCCGCCAGGCGCGCCCAGGGGCAGGCCCCCAGGGGCGGCCTTTTAACGAGATGAGAAAACCAAAAGCGCCCCTTTCCCACGCCAAAAGCGGCCCTCCCCCCCCACGTGCTAGTGGGGGAAAAACTCGGCACCCAACCTGGGGCCCAAAAGGGGGCGGGCCTGCCCACTCGCACAACAACGGGGGGGGACGGCGGTGGAATTTCATGGCCCAAAAACGCAACTCGTGGATTGTGCCCCCCGGGAACGACCAAGGCCAAAACTCGGAAAAAAATTTTGATTCCTCAAAAAAAAAAATTAATGGTTTGTTTCCTGTACTTTACTTTTTGTGGCAAAAATGTTATTTAATTTATAGGGGATGATGTGACCAGGGGGCTTGATGCATAACCCCTGTGCCAAGGCAAGGGGGCAAGGTGGAAAAAAAGCACACGGAGACGCGAAGGTTTAAAAAAAGTTTGCTATAACAAAAGCCACGGCATTCGGGGTCCCAAAGCCCATTGGCCTATAATCAAAAGCCCGGGTGCCTTGTAAAATGCCCACCCACCCACGATGCTAAACACAGTCGGAAACGGGTGGGGACGATGGGGTTTGCTAGTATCGGATCGATTTGCCCCTCACCTTTTGTTAAGGGCCACGTTTGTGGCAAAAAACCAAGGCCCCATTTTGGCTTTGCCTTTGGGAAAAAAAGCGCCCACAAATCATGATTTGGTTGCCAGGGCACGGCTGGCCTTGGGAAAAGGCGGCCCCCCAAATATGGGGCATGTTTTGCCAGGCACGCTGGGCCTGGGAAAAAAACCAAGCCCATTGCTTGCTGGAACGCGCCCCCCACACTTCAATCTGGGGATTTGGTGGACCAGGGAACCCCCAACTTGCCAAGGCACAGCTGCCCTTTGTTTTCCCGCCAGGGGGGGGGACGAGCTTTGAAAAAGCGTGGGGGCTTGACGAACGTTGTCTTGCCTCCAAAAAAAAACTTATTGATTCCTCCAAACAAAATTTTAAATGTCTATTTTCCTGTTTTTCACTTTTTAGTTTTTTTGTTTGAAAAGAAATGGTATATAATTTAGGGGGGGTTGGGTTAGTTTTTTACTCTTGGGGGGTAGAAAGGGGGCATGTCGCTTTGGGATGGACATTTTGGCCTAAGGGGTATTGTTTGGGCTGGGGATGGGACATTGCCAAATTGGAACAAAGGGCAATGTGATTGGGAAGGGGGGCATTTGCCTAAGCCCAAGCCAAGGGGCAAAAAAAGGCACGGGTGCGGTCTGCGGAGGGGGAAAAGGAGGGAAAGTTTTCGAAATAACCCCAAAGGGAGTGCCCAAAAGGTTTTAGTGAGGGAAAGGCCAAAAAAACGCCATTAACTGGCCCCCCTTTCGGGTAAGTTTGGGCCCAATTGTCGCGAAATAAACTAGGTTTTGGGGGCCTTATCGCTGGGATTGCTTGTTGGGGGAAATGCGTGCTTTAGGTTTTGTTTTTCTTCTTATGAAAAGGGGACAGGCCCATCCTTTTTCATAGCACGTACTAGGTTTGGGGGGATTGCCTTTCAAAGGGACGGGGTAGGTGGGGCTGGCTTGCTGTTGATTGCGGTTATGTTTCCGTTTGGGGGGGGGGACCCACACCTCATCTATTCTCTAATCATCGGAAACCTGATGGAATAGCAACAATAATGTTGGCCTTTTTGCTTTAAGGAGTAACGTTTCCGGCAAGGCAACAAGCCAGGGCCCGCATATTGCTAGTTTCAAGCGGGGTGGGAAAATCTGGGCCTATAGGGGCGGTTGCTTGCTTTTGTGAGTTACTTTGGGACACACGCCCAATTAAATCTATCAATCAAAAACCCGGACTCTTTTAAGTTCCTCATGGGCCATAAGGGTTTTTGCCCTTTTCCCGGGCAAGCTTGCGCCTATGTGGAAACAATTCCTCTTCTCGAGGCCTTGCCACCATGTTAGGGTAAATAGTGGGACCAGATGATTAAAGCAACAAAAGGGGATGGGCTTTGCTTTAAGGTAAATACGTTTCCTGGCTGGGGCACAAAGCCAGCCGCAATTTTGGGCTTAGGGTTTTCAATGGCGGGTTGGAATCTTGGGCCTATAGGGGCGTTGCTTTGTTTGTGTGGGGATTTTGGGACACGCCCTATACTAATTCATTTCAACCCAAAAAATAAAAACCCCCAAACAAATCTTTTGCATTGGGGCACCCATAGGCATTTTCAGGCAAAAGCGTTGTTTTGGGTGAAAAAAAAGTCGGCTTGGGAGCTTTGCAAAATCAAAAAAAAAAAAAAAAACAATGTGTTGGTTTTTACAAGGGGGGTCTGGATCGGATTTGATGGCCAACAAATAATGCTTGCTTTTTAAGGTTACAATTTTTCTGGGGCAAAGCCCCCACAGGGCCCAGGGGCCCGCTATTTGCTAGTTTCCAAAGCGGGTTGGGGAATCTGCTATAGGGGTGGTGCTTGCTTGTGTTTGATTTTGGGAACACGGCCCAATAATCTATCATCAAAAAAACAAAATAACACAAATCTGCATGGCAACCCCCCATAGGCAATTTTTCAGGCAAAAGCGTGTCTTAATAGGCGGGAAGTCGGGCCATGAGCTTGGCCAACAACCATTGGTTGGTATTAAGTCTGGAATCGATGATGGGCACCAATGATGGCTTGCTTTAGGTAAAAAAACTTCTCGGCCAAAGCACAGCAAGGCCGAATTTGCTGGTTCAGGGTTGGGCAAATTTGGCTTATAGGGTGTTTTTTGTTTGCTTGCTTGTGGGGAATTTGGGGGGGGGAAAAACATGGGGGCCCCAATTATCTTATTCCAATGGACCAAACGGGATAGGTGCTCAAACTGGGTGGCGTCGGCTATTTTTTTGGGCACGAAAAATTTGGATTTCACTTTTTGTTGGGCTGTCAGAAAAACGTTTTTTAGATTTGGTTCATTTGGATGCTTTGCGATCAATAAAAAAAATTATATGGTTGGGGAAAGCTGGGGAGTGGGGAACCCAAATGTCATTCAACCAGATGCTCTAGCTTCCAACTTTTCAGTGTGTATAATTTGTCATTGAAACCCCCCAAATCCTCGATGCAAACCTGGGCATTTGGACTTTTGAATTGTTTTTAATTATGGGCTATCGGGGGGAGGGGGGAAACTTTTGAGTTAGGGAGTCATCAAAAGTGAAAAAAAACATTTTTGTAATGCCTTTATAGGTCGTTTGGCCCTTAGCATCGCTCCGGGTTTGGTTGTGTTTGGTAATCACTTTCTGGGCATTTTGGTTGGTCTGCCCCTTGCCTCTTGGCCTATGGGTGGGGTGCCACTTGGCCAGGGTGGTTTTCGGAAAAAATCGGGTCCATCGTTGTTTTTTTAAAAGGTGTGCATGGGGAGTTTGGGTGTTTTTTGGGTTGTTTTACGGTGGTGGTTGGCTTCTTTGCTTGCGCAAAAATTGCACCCGGAACTTAACCTCTTTCAGGGTTGTTTTTTGCCTAGGCTTAGTATGGCCTAGGCAGGAGTGTGGGTTTCCTGTGTTGCCTTACCTACGTTTATGGGGAATTTGTCTCTGCAAATTTCGAATCAAAAGTTGCTTATTTTCGTACTTGTTGTCATTCCTCGGGGTTGGTTGTTTAAGATGGGAAAACTCGGGAAGCTGTCTCTTTTGGCCCAACTTGGCCCAATATCGGTTAATGCTTGCGTTGATTTGTTGTTGGGGCCCCATTGGGGGGGAAGCATTTGCTTGGTTTACCTTGGGGATTTACGGATAAATCCTGGGGATGTGGGGGGCATGGGGTCTTTAGGGGATTCTTGGGGGTTCTTGCCTCGTTTTAAGCGGTTTGTTCGCTTTCTTAGGGGAATGAGTTTTGGCCCAAGCCGGTATTGGCAAGGGGCCATTTTGCGGGATGGGGCATTGTCACAGGAGGAAAATGTTTTTTAAACCCGTTTGTATCCTGCCAGTAGGGTTTCCTATGCTTGTTCTCAAAAAAAGGCATTAAAAGCCATGCATGTTTTAAGTTATGGAACTAATTTCAGGGGGGGACTGTTGATACTGGCGGAAAATAATTGGGGTCATTAAATCAAGTTATTTAAGATTTTGTTGTTGGTATTTGGTACTGGAATAAACCGTTTTTAAGTTAATTCTAAGGAGCTAATTTAAGTTGTGCAAACAAAACCCGGACTTTCTGGGAAAAGGGGATTGCATTTATTAGATAAAAAGGTCGGGACGGGCGGGGCCTTTTTGGGCCTTTTGCTGCGAAGATTCATGATTAAAATCGGACGGGGAATCGGCACGGGGCCCCTCGTTGCGGCGGGGGGGACGGGCATCCATTCAAAATTTTCTGGCCCTAATCAACTTCGCTGGTTAGGATAGTGGGCCTACTATGGTGGTGGACGGGGTGGGGACGGGGAGAATTAGGGTTTCGGATTCGGAAGAGGGGAGCCTGAGGTCAAAAAAAAAACGGCTAACCACATCCAAGGGGAAAAGGGCAGGGCAGGGCGCGCCAAAATTTTACCCCCAATCCTGGGACCACGGGGAGGTATGGACCAAAATAAATTAATACAATTAACGGGGGGCTTCAAAACGGGGGGAGTCTGGTAAATTGGGAATTGAGGTTAACAATTCTAAAATCCCCTTAATCGAGGGAAATTCCCAATTTGGGTGGGGGGCAAGTCTTGGTGGCCAGCAAGCCGCGGGTTAATTTCCTAGCCTCCATAGGCGTTAATTAAATTTAAGGTTTGGTTGCAGGGTTTAAAAAAAAAAGCTCGTCTTAGATTGGGACTTTGGGTAGGGGTCGGCCGGTCGACAATCAGGTGTTTGCACCGTTTTAAACTCGTTATTTTTCCCTTCTGTCGGCGATTTTTGCGGGCTCCTACCCTTTAACTGGGGGCGGGGTCGTTGCCTCCGTGCGTTGTTACCTTTGAGGGAAAATTTTAGGGTAGTGGCTAATAGGGGGAAGGCCTTACGCTCTGTATTTACATTAGCATGGGATAAAAATAATCATTAGGGATTTTCGGGGTTTCCTATTTAGTTTGGGCCTTTGGGGATCGGAGTAATGATTAAAAACTAGGACAGTCGGGGTTTGGCGGCATTCGATTTCATTAGGTCAGAGGTGAAAAAATTTTCTTGGAATTTTATGAAAGGGACGGAAAACAAACTTGGCGAAAAAAAAAGGCATTTTGGCCAGAAGTTTAATTAAATCAAGACGGGAAAAAAGTTTGGTGGGGGCTCGAAAAGACGAATCAGGGCAATACCGTCCTAGGTTTTTCAAAAACCATAAAAACGATTGCCGACCAAAACCCCCCGGGTCGCTTCCTACGTTGAAGGGCCCGGGAAGTGTTGGGGAAAAAATCGGGGGGCGAGGGGGCGGTTTTTGTGCCGGGGGGGGGGGACGTCCGGAAAATTTCCCCCTGGGAAAATTTTTTTTAGGAGGGAAAAGGGGGGGGGTAACAAGGTTTCCGTGGGGTGGGGGTCCCCCGCGGGGAAAATTCATTTTTTGGAAAAAAAAACCCTGATAGGGAAAAAACGGGCCCGTGAAAAAAAACAATTAAAAAAATTTGCCTTTGTGAGGGGGGCCAAGGGAAATTTTTTTTTGGGGGCTTTTGGGGGGCCTTTGCGGATTCGGCATTTTGGGGGTGGCCCAAAAATTAGGGGTCTTTTTGCGTAAAAAAAAAACCCCCCCAAAAAAGGCTTTGGGTTTGTCTTTAAAGGCCAAGTCGGGGGGGGGGAAAAAATGAAAAAGGGGCGAAAAAAGGGGGGGAAAAAAGGGGGAAGGCTTAAAATTTTGGGGGAGGGAACAAAGCGGAAATGTGGGGGGCGGAGGGGGGAGGGGGAAAGGGGATTTAATGGTTTGCCAGGGCCGGGGGCTTTGTTTTGGGGGGAATTGCGGGGTTTTTAAGGGGGGCCTAAAAAACCCCCAAGGGGGGGTTTGATTAGCCGTTGGAGATTACCTTTTTGGGGGCCCTTGGGGGGGTTGGCGGCGGTAGGTTTTCCCGGGGCAACGCAGGTGTTGGGTAGGGGGGGGGAATTGGGGCCCGTTTAAAAAAAAAAACCCCCAAAGGCCGGGGGGATTTGGGAAACTTTTTTTTTTTGGGGGGGGAAACGGGGTGGGGGTCCGGGGTGGGCGGGGGGGGGGGGGGTTTTCCCTTTGGGGGGGCCCCCCGGGGGGGGGGGGCCGATAAGTTTAAAAAAAAGGGGTTTTGAGGTGTGGGATCCTTTGGGGGGGCCCCCGAAAAAGGGAATTAAAATATTGGCCTAGGGGGGAAGGGTAAAAAAATTTGGGGGAGGCCCCGCGGGAAAACCCGGGAAGTTGGAATTTTCTTTGGGGGGCTTTGGGTAAAAAAGGGGGGGGGACTTTTTAATGAAAAAAAAACCGTTTCTATGGTTTTTTTCCCCGAAAGTTTCCCTTTATGGGTTCGGGAGCCAGGGGGGCGGGTTTTTTGGGGTTTTTTTTTAAAAAAACGTTTAGGGGGTTTGGGGGGGGCAAATCGTTTTTTCCCCAAAAAAAAACAAAAAAAAAATTAGGTTTAGGGGGGTTGGTTTTGGGACCGCGGGCCCAATGGGGCCTTTGGGGGGGTTTTTTGGAAGCAAAATTGGGCAATTTTGGGGGAAAACCCGGGAAAAAAGGGCCGGGTTAGGGTTTTTTGCCAAAACGGCCTAACCCTAAAAAACCCCAAAAAAAAAGGGGGGGTGGTCGAAAAAAAGGAAAACAGCGGGGGGGGGGGGCGGGTGGTATGAAAATCGAAATCCGCTAAGGAGTGGTTTTTAAAAAAAAAAAAAACCCCCCCTGCGAAAAACAAAAATAGGCCCGGAAAAAAAGGTTGCGCTTAAGCGGGGCGAAAACCTTTTCAAAAAAACCCCGGGCCCTCGAAGGGGGGGAAAATTTTTCGGGGGCCCCGATGAGTTGGAGGGCGCGGCGGTGCTTGCAAAAACCTTGGGGGGGTTTGGGGCCGGGGGAAACGGGCCGGGCGGTGGGGAAACTTGGGGGTAAATTGCAAAAATTATTTTTAAATGAAAAATTTGAAAGGGGCCGAGGTGGGGGAAAAAGGGTTCATTTTGAACGGCAAACTTGCACATGGGGGGGGAGTCGAAACTAAAGGGGGGGACGGGGGAAGGCCCGTTTAGGGTAGCGGTTTTTGCGGAAAGCTTCGAAAGGGGATTTGGTTTTTTTTTTAAAAAAATTCCCGGAAAAGGGGGCCCTGGCGGGGCTGGAAGGGGAACGGTTTTTGGGAAAATTCCGGGGGGGCGGGCGGCGGGGGGGCTCGGGAAGGAAATTTATTTTTTCTGTTTAAAAAAAAAAGCCCTACCCCCCCGGGAAAAAAAAAAAAATAAAAATAGGGGAGGGTTTTGGGGTCCAAGCGGGTGGGGGGAAAGATGCACGGAAGTCGCGGGTTGTGGTGGCGCCCCCCCGGGGGGCCCCCTGAAAAAAAAAAACCGGAGGACCGGAGTGCTCCCCGCCCGGTCGTTTCTTTATTAACGCATCAGGTTCCAAGGTGAACAGCTCTGGTCGATGGAACAATGTAGGCAAGGGAAAATCGGGGGAAAATGGATCCGTAACCCCGGGAAAAAGGATTGGCTTGAGGGCTGGGCACGGGGGGGTTTTCCTGTCTCGAAACCCCCCGGCTTGTCGGTGGGATGCTCGAAAACTGCTTCCGCGGCGGAAAAGGGGTCACGGTGCCGGCCGGGGGGGGACGGCTGGGAACGGCCTCTTGGGGGCCTTCCCCGGGCGGGGCGAACAAACCAATAGAACTGGTTACGGAAAGGGGGGAAAAAGACTGTTTAATTAAAACAAAAACATTGCGATGGTCCCTGCGGATGCTAAGCAAAGTGATTTTGCCCGTGCTTCTGAAAGTCAAAGTGAGAAAAATTTAACCAAGCCGGGTAAACGGCGGGGATAACTATGATCTCTTAAGGTAGCCAAATGCCTGTCATTTAATTAGTGAGCGCATGAATGGATTTAACGAGATTCCCATTTTCCCTGTCTATATCCAGCGAAACCAACAAGGGGGAAAAAGGGGGGTTGGAAAAATCAGCGGGGGAAAAAAAAAGACCCTGTTGAGCTTTGATCTTGTTTGAACTTTTGTTTGGGAAATGACTTGAGAGGTGTAGTATAAGGGGGACCCTGGGCGAAAGTGAAAATACCCCTACTTTTTAACGTTTTTTTTACTTATTCGTGAATCGGAAGCGGGGGAACGCCCCTCTTTTTGGACCCCCGGCCCGCCTCGGCGGGTCGTTCCCGGGGGAAAAGACATTTTCAGGGGGGGAGTTTGGCTGGGGCGGGCACATCTGTTTAAAAAAAATAAAAACAGGTTTTCCCAAAAATGAGGTCAACGAGAACAGAAATCTCGTGGAACAGAAAGGGGAAAAAAACTCGTTTGATTTTTTGATTTCAGTACGAATACGAAAAAGTGAAAGCGTGGCCTAACGATCCTTTAGACCTTGGAA
>CAMTDV010001445.1:0-20000 GCA_947069175.1 Scalesia atractyloides | reverse complement strand
TGGTAATCAGTGAGATCACCGGCAGCCAAGTCTAAATCCCTCCTTCATTGGCCAACCACAAACTAATTATTAACACTATCCGTTGTTTCATGCGTCCGCCCACCCTTCTTAAGCAATCGTATCACGCGTCACCCACCTCACGTTTATCGGGCTCTCTTTAGTAGCGATTATCTCGCGGCCATGTTCGACCTCTGCCCGAATGCTCGTGTACGCTCTACGGGAGAGCATCCAAGGTCCCGTTGTTAACCGTCTAATAAGTCCAACAAAATTTACGTACGTTGATTGCTTCACCCAAAGGTACCCACATGTTGAGGGTGGCCATTCGGTGGATGGCGCTTCACATTTCACGGAGCGTTGGTTACGGTGTCTCAGCCGTGCCATCACGTTCTTGGCCCGATGCTGTTGGGACTACGGGTCGTCGATACCGGTTGCCCAGGGCCTTGGATCGAGGCCAAGTTGATCCCCCGTCTCTCCCGAAACTTTACATGGATGGTTCTCATCCGACCGTTGTTAGGGTTGGTCCGGGTCGACGTAGCCATCCTGTCGTTTCTTGGCACCGATAGTTACTCTTCTTAACTGGGCTCAGTCGCCTATCGACCCCGATGTTGTGGTCGTTGAGCGCCCTAGGATCGTGGCCCGATTAACACTCCGTAAAAACGAGACACAAAACCTAATCCAGGCTGTATACACACGGGCTTTCTTATGGTTTGTCGTCATCTGGTCACGATGACACGTTGTCTTAGTCGGGGTTCAGGTCTCGTGGGCCCTGTGTGTCGGGCCCGATGTGCTCGTAGCGCCACGAAACACCAAAAGTCTCACGTGGTATGTTTCACCGTGCACTGTTATCTAGCCGAGTTGCTCGGCGTCAATGTGTCGTCGACCTGCATGCCTTTCCCCTAGCCGCTCCTGGTTTGTTATTCCCGGTGGCGCCCAGGCAAATCGTCCGTGTAAACGTGAAGTTGGAACTTACGTGTGGCGTCGTGCATGCTAACAACAACGTGCCCCGGCTCAATCGGTCATACATCGCCGCGTTTATCTAAGATAACCTCCTGTGCTATGGCATTACTCTTAACAAGCTTTCGAGAGTTGGACGCGATTGGGAGCTTGGGCAAGGGACTTGGCATCATTACACAATAGCCGTGTCGCCCCTGCTCACACGAGCATCGTTGAGTCATTTCACACTTCCTAGCCTCTTTTGCGTTTTGCTCAGCACCCCCTGCGGAGGACCCCGCGGGGTATGTGTGCTATTCCCCTAGTCCCTCTATATATACATTTAACATTCCGTCAGAAAAATGCAAAGTGACGGGAAACAGAACAGTACTTTCTTTCATGATCATAATGCCTGGCCCCTTGTAAGAATTCTCCAACACATCTGTGAAATCTTCTCAGCACATTGTGAAATCTTTCAACACTTTTTTGAAAATTTTTCATCGCCTGTGATAAGTTCACAAGTTGGGGCTACCACAACCCGGCAAACAAACCCGTAGGACTTCTTTTGTTTGGATCTTTACGCGGTGGGGAGGGTACGCCCAATTCTGAGCGACGCAAGCGGCCTGAATCTCATATGAAAATCGACGCAAAGCAAGCACAACTCTGTCCACTACAATACCCCGGCCACGTATTCTAAGCTCTCTCTCCAAGGATTCACCTCGTTCGCTTGATGGGAATCTGTACTTCAAGGCGGACCCGCAGCGGTCTCGTAACCGCACGCGCGAGCTTAGCCCTACCGACACTCGTGCCTTTGGGGGCCGAGGCCCCTACTGCTCGGTCGAACAAACAGGGACGGGCAAACTGCGTCGCTATCTAAGACCGGATTCTGACTTAGAGGCGTTCTGATCTATCCAAGCGCACGGTAGCTTCGATTCGCAGCCACTGGCTTTTCAACCAAGCGACGATGACCAATTTGCCAATCAAACGTTCCTCGCGTACTAGGTTTGAATACTAGTGGGCACACTGTTCATCAGTAGGTAAAACAAACCTGTCTCACGACGGTCTAAAACCCACTCAACTTCCCTCTTGGGTGGAATGAACAATGTCGAACACTTGGTGAATTTCCTGCATGTCACAATGATAGGAATAAGCTCACATCCGAAGGATCAAGAAAGCAACGTCGTCTATGCAAACGGCTTGGCTGCCACACCAGCCAGGTTATCCCCTGTCGGGAACTTATCTGACAACTCTAGCTTCAAATTCCGAAGGTCCTAAAGGATCGTTAGGTCCACGCTTTCAACGGTTCTAGTTCGTACTGGAAATCAGAATCAAACATCTTTACCCCTTCTGTCTACACGAGAAATCCTCCTGTTCTCAGTTGAGCTCTCTAATCTTAGGACATACCTGCGTATCCTTTAACAGATGTGCCTGCCCCAGCCAAAACTCCCACACTGACAATTTATTCACGCCCGGATCGACCCGCCGAGGGCCGGGCCCGTGGACAAAAAGAGGGCGTTTTGCCCGCTTGACCGCTTCACGACTAATAAAACAACGTTAAAAGTATGTATTTCACTTTCGCCCGAGGCTCCCCCTTATAGCTACCACCTCTCCAAGACATTATCACAAAGTCGACTAGAGTCAGCTCAACAGGGTCTTCTCTTCCCCCCGCGATTCTGCCACAGTCCCGTTCCCTTGGCTGTGGTTATCGCTGGAAGTAGCGACAAGGGGGGGAACATAGTGAGGAATCTCGTTAATCCATTCACTGCGCTCACTAAATTAGAACATGGACATGCATTTGGCTACCTATAAGAGGAGTCATAGTTACTACCCTCCGAATACCCGCAGCTTTGGATGAATTTCTTCACTTTGACATATCAGATAGAGAGCACTAGCCGCGAGCGGGCCGAATACTACACCACATTGCGCGGTTAGCACCGCAGGAACCATACGCAATGCAATGTTTTAATTAAACAGACGGATTCCCCTTGACCGTCACACTTCTAACTGAGTTCTGGCTGTTCCGAGGAACCGCGCCCGGGAAGCGGGCCCCCCTCGAAGAGGCCGAATCCAGTCCAGTTCCCCCCGGCCGGCTCGCGGTGACCCGCTATCCTCTTCGCCTCGGAAGCAGATCGAGCAAGTCCGCCCCGACAGCCGCGGGATCGAGACCAGACCCGATCCCCCGTGCCCAGCCCTCAGCGTATACAAATATTAAGCCCAACCTTTTCCCAGAGTTACGAATCCATTTTGAGAGAGCCGACGTATCCCTTGCCTACAATTTTTTTTAGTTTTTTTTAGTTCCATCGCGACCAGAGGCAGTTCACCGTGGAGACCTGATCGCGGTTAATATAGTACAACCCTAATGCGTGGGAGACACTCGGGATGCCTCCGGATTTTCATGGGCCGCCGGGGGCGCACCGCGGACAACACCGCGCGACGTGCGTGCTCTTACCAAGCCGCATGGACCCTAACCTCGCGCCTGATGTCGTTTCCTCAGGGTGGCATAGCTGTTAACCAGAGAAGAAATAACTCTTCCCAGGCCCCGCCGACGATCACTCCGAGAATCCCTAGACGATGCCGTCAGCCAGCCACTCCCGGCTTCTCAGAGAATTTTAATAACCACCGATTTCCCTTGCGACAGCTCCGCGTGAAACACGCTATCGGACGGGCTTACCCCCGTCTCTTAGGATCGACTACCCATAGTGTCAAGTGCCGTTCACATGGAACCTTTCCCCCTCTTCGGCCGCCTCAAAGTCTCACAATTTGCGAATAGTTTGCTACTTAGAACCACCAAGATCACGCACACGACGGCACCATTGCATCCGCCCCGGGCCTCAACTGCAACTAAGGCTCGTCTTGACAGCGACCGGAACTTGCCGCCGCCCTCCAACTCATCGGGCCTTGCAACTTTTAGCCCTACTAACCGGGGTGTAGGTCGCGCGCGTTAACGACGCCATCAACTTTTCGCGGGTGCTAGTTGATTCGGCAGAGTGAGATTTTTTACACACCTCGCTTAGCTCACGAGTGGATAATTTATTTCGACTTCCATGACCACCGCCTGGGCTGTCTTAAATCGAACCAAACACCCTTTGTGGTCTAGGTTATGCGCGCATGTTGGCACCGTACCCCGGGCATCCGGTTCATCCCGCAGTCGCCTATCTCTGCTTACCAAAAATGGCCCACCTTGGAGCTCTCGATTCCGTGGCGCGCTCAAACAAAGCAGCCCACCTCCGTCCTACCATATTTAAAGCTTTGAGAAATAAGGTCGAGGGAACAGATCAACACGCCATGCACACGCCGACGACATATCCTCTAATCAAGATTCCTTTACACGCTTTCGGATTAAGACGACTATCTCGCACCCGGCTCCAGCTAACCTGAGGGAAACTTCGGAGCGGAACCATACTACTAGACCGGTTCGATTAGCCATCCTTTCGCCCCTATATCCCAAGCATACGAACGATTTGCACGTCAGTATGACGCTGCGGCGCCCACCACCCCACCAGAGTTTTCCTCTGCTGCTTCCGCCCCGCTCAAGGCAAGGTTACCCATCTTTCGGGTCCCGACAAGACCATGCCTCATCACAACTCGAACCCTTTCCAAGAAGATCAAGGTCGGTGCGGACTCGACACGGCACTGGTGCACCCCACGAGGGGGATCCCGCCAATCAGCTTCCTTACGCCTGCGGGTTTACTCACCGTTATTTGCACATACCGCACACATGTCAGACTCCTTGTTCCTGTTTCAAACGGGCCGAAATGGGGATGCCCGCAGGCCGGCTGCCATAAGGGAGCACGCAGGCTCCAGAACAACGCCGTTGAACCGAGCGCGATCGTGCTGACCAACCACGATCCGATCCCACAATCGGCAATCCTCCACAGGCAAATCAAACAAGCCTGGGCCTTTGGGACCGACTACCAATCCGCACCGGTCCTACATTGCCCCCGAGCCGATCGGCCCAGAACCACTACAAAACCTGTATCCAACCCAGAAATAACACCGCACCAAAATGAGGACGCATCGCCGGCCCCACGATTACGCTTCCGCACCGACAATTCAAGCACTCTTTGACTCTCTTTATCATCAAATCCTTTTCTTCTTTCAACCATCCAGCGGTACTGACTTGTTTGAGATATCCAGAGTGTTTCTACACAGCCAGACAATCTTTTAGCCTTCTTGAGACGGATTTACCCGCACCTACTTGGCGGGCTAAACCCAGCATTCCCAAACAAACAAAGCCGACGAAGAACGCAGACAAGCACCTCAGTGGTCCGGCCAACAGGGTCCGGGCACGACGGTCTCTCACCCCCCAAAATCCGGCGCCACCACTACCAGGCACTTGGAGCCCGTCCCGAACGCTGACGCGCACGCTTCTCCAGTACTGCAAGAATTCGGAGTTGGAAACGAAAACCTATAGATACAGCCCGACTTTTCAAGCTGGGGCTGTTCCCAATGGTTCCTGCTCGCCGTTACACAATGGGAAACTCCTTTGATAAGTTCTTTTTCCCCTCTGCTTCTATTGATACAATCGCTTAAACTCAAGCGGGTAGTCCCTCCTAGACCTGGGTGTCATGCGATAGCGATACAGAAACATCCGTCAAAAAGACACAACACACATCAAGGGTACTTAAGAGCATACTACACCAAGAAAGAAAACGCACAGCACGAAGGACACACTCTCTTATTCAACCACACATTAGCCGTGCGTACAAACCCTCATGAGAGAGAGCTACCAACTTTAGGCCAACCACGACCAGGAGGGCACGGGAAGACAATATCCCCCCACATCAGCGCGACAACCCTAGAAGGACACCCTGGTGGGTGCGTACGTGATGCCGTGAACGCCAGGCAACACCGTCCAGCGCCTCAAACCCGGAATGGCTTCGGTCGCAACTTGCGTTCAAAAACGCGATGGCGTCACGGGGATACTGCAATTCACACCAATACTATCGCAATTTTGCTACGTCTACTCATCGATCACACAGAGAAGCGAGAATATCCGTTGTCCGAGAGTCGTAACTCTTAAATGTATTACAAAGAAGCCATGTCTAAACGGCGCACACCGCGATACGGGCCCACCAGGACGCGCCCTTTAAATTTTTTGTATTCACTCCTTTGGCACCGTCCTTGTGTGGCCCGGGGGTTGCGTTATTATCGCAAACATGACATCCATGGAATCCCCAAGGATATGGGCCATCGCAAATGAACGCACTACACACACAAGAAGCGCCACACACAACATCCCAGAAACCAATAGCTTCCATGTCCTCTCACAAGGAGCCAGATGATGTTAACTTGTCGACAAACAGAAAGCGTTCCGTTCCTGCGATGCAGGACTATCGATCAAACAGATCTCTATCCGCAAGGTTTCACCTACGGAAACCTTGTCAACTGACTTTCTCCTTCCTCTAAATGATAAGGCTTCAGCTGGAATTCTCCCGACGACGTCGCGGGCAGAGCGAACCGCCCAACCGTCGTCCAACGGATCCCTAACACTTTCACCGACCATTCAATCTCGCTAGGAAGTCGACGGGACGGTGTGTACAAAGGGCAGGACGGAGATCCCAACTTTCGAGCTGATGAATACGCGCTTGACTAGGAATTTCCAATCGTTTAAACACCAACCAATTGCAACTTCGCTCTATCCCCAGCACGATGAAATATACACCAAAGATTTCCCGGAGCCTGTTCAGAGCCAGAGCTACATATACTCTATCGTTGCGAGAATACATCAAGTGTAGCGCCGATGCGGGCTCAACAACCAGACACATCATAAATACGATGGCATCACAAGAGACCTGTTATTGCCTCAAACTTCTGGGCCTAAAAGGCCATCAGTACACTCTAAGAAGCGCTGGGCCCATCGGAGAGCGCGGATACCTCCACAAAGCAGTTAGCAGGATCTGCCGGTCTCGTTCGTTAACGGAACAAGTAACCCAGTACAAATCGCTCTAATTGCAACCACCGAACTAAGAACGGGCCCATCTAGCACCACAACCACCCATAGAATCAATGACAAGAAGCTCATCTCATACGGTCAATTCCTATACGCACACACATCTATGACCTGGTATAGTTTCCTCCCCCCCGCTACTAGATAGGAATTCCAATTAAGACCGCAAGGCCCCCTACTCCTGGTGGTGCCTCCGTCAATTCTCTTATTTAAGATTCAGCCTTGCGACCAAACCCCCCCACACGGAAACATCCACAACAACCTTTTATTTCTCAGAAGGTACTAGCGGCTCCTAAAACAACATCCGCTGGACTCCCTAAGGTCGGCATCGTTTTATGGTTGAGACTAGCGACGGAATCATGACTCGTAACGTTCGAGCCCCCAACTCTTCTCGTTCTTGATTAATGAAAACACATCCTTGGCAAATTCTGCTTGTCGCATCTTGTTCGTCTTTTCATAAATCCAAGCAACTTCCCCTCTACTATTCAACATGACGAATAGACCGGCCCCGACTGTCCCTTTAATCATTACTACCGATCCCGAAGGCCAACGTAGATAGGACCCGCGAAATCCTATCTAGACATTTTATACCCATTGCTAAATGTATAACAGAGCGTAGCGCTTGCTTTGAGCACTCCAAATTTCTGTCCTTACAAAAAACCAACAACGCCGGAGGCCACGACCCCTCCCAGCTTAACAGTGGTAGGCGAGCGCATCGCCGACAGAAGGGACGAGTAAAACCGTGCACACCTGAATGTCGGACCTGGCCGAACCCCAACCCAAGTCCAACAACGAAGCTTTTTTAACTGCAACAACTTAAAACTATACGCTATAGGACAGCTCGAACGAATTTATTACCGCCGGGCGCTCTGGCCATCCCGTAATGGACTTGACCCTTCCACAAATGGATCCTCGTAAGGGATTTATGATTGGTACTCATAATCCTAATTACCCAGACACTCGCTTTCGACAGCCCGGTGCTTGTTATTTCATTGCGTCACTAACCAACCCCGCCGTGTACAGGATTGAGCGAGGTAATTTGCGCGCCTGCTGCCCTATATATTACCTTCAGCATGTCGTGTAGCCGACCGCTTCTTACTAATCTCAAGACACACTCCCTCGGAACGAAAACCCTAATCTACTACTTTTCTTCCCGGTCACCCCGACCCACCACCATACAGTAGTGCTACTCTCCTCAACCCACATCCGAAAGTTGACTAGGCAAAATTATTGTAATGAGCTCGCCAGGCACGAGGGCCTTGCGCGATCCTCGAGTATATTCATGAAATCATATCGCGCAAGCAACGGGCAAAAGCCTCGTACGACCTTATTAATCTAATAAATGAGCATCCCTTACACCAACGTCGGGATAGTTTGTTCACGAATCTATGCTCTAGAATTACTACGGTTTAATCCGACAGTAGCCAAGCGATACCCATCAAAAACAATAACCTATAAAACTGAGATTTACTAGAACCATAATACGCCAGTTTCACAGGTCCTGAATTCTTAGTCATCAACTTAACACATTGCAAATGGGCTTCTAATCTCTTCTGAGTACAAGCATTATTTACTACTAGGCAGGAATCAACCAGCGTCACATTCCTCTTCTTTGACAAATGCCCAATAAAGCAGCACGCAATGCCTTGACCCATATGCCGGACTGGAAAGCAGACTCACTCTAAAAGAGAAGGCGACGAACTAGCTAAACGTCGGGCGAAACAAAGGAATCCCTAAGAGGGATCACCATGAGCCCACACCATCAGGTTCTCCAGTATTCCAAGGTAACCTAAGCAATGCTCAATGGGCCATCAACACACACAACGCACATAAGCATTAACAATGTCAAGTGCAAAAGACAGCCTTCGAAGGTTCATTCTTACCACACCAGAGATGACACAATACGAAAGCCAACTTGTGACTCGAGCAGTAGACAATTCCATATCGTAGAGTAGAGCAACACAGGAAACCCACCACTCTTCACATAGCCATAACTAGCCTAGCATCCAACCATCTGAAGAGGTCGTAGAGTGGAGTGTGACAGTTGTACTTTGCGCAAGCAAAGAGCCACCCAACCCACAACTACCGTAAACAAACCAAACATCCTACACTCCTCACCATTACGATGGAGTTTCCCGCGTAATCCCACCTGGCAAAGAGGCACACTCCATAGTCGCCAAGAGCAAAAGACAAGTACCAACACAATTATCGCAAGAAAATGAGTCGATTCCCACAACTACACCAAGGCCGCCCGATAGCGCGAAGCCAACGACAATAAAGCTATCAAATATAGGTTTTCACTTTTGAGATGACTTCCTACTCAGTCTCCGATAGCCATAAATAAAGCCAATCCAAAAGTCATCAATCAGGTTGGCATCGAGGATTGGGGTTCAATGACATATTATACACACTGATGAAGCCTATAAGCCATTCTGTGAATGACATATGAGCGAGATTTCCAGCTCTCACTTCCCAAACATATATTTTTAACTCGCATAAGCATCACTATGACATCATAAGAACGTGTCTGAACAGCCAACAAAGTGAAGCCCATCAGTGCCAAAAATCCGGTCGGGGCACTCCATGTTAGGAGCACCTCGTTGGCGGTCAATGATAGATATTGAGGACATGTCCCAAATCCACGACAAAGCAAGCAACACCCCTATAGAGCAATTCCAATCCCACCCGCTTCTGAACAGCAAATTGCTGGCTGAGACGCTGCGCGGAGCGTGCCGGAATGTTACCAATAAAGCAAGCATCTATTGTGCACAATCATCGTTCCAGAACTTTTACCAACATGAGGTATGGTGCAAGCTCAAGCGAACTTTCCCATAGACAAAGAACGCTTGCCTGAAATGCCATGGGGGTCAGACCATGCAGATTGTGTTACGGGTTTGATGCGACATTTAGCAAGATATTGGCGCGTGTCCCAAATCCACCTCCACCCACACAAGCAAGCAACTACCCCCTATACAGAGCGAGCAGAATTTCCACCAAGCTTGAAACTAGCATTCTGCGTGGCTGGCTTCTAACACATACACACAAGAAATGGTAACCTTATAAACAAATGCAAACCACACCTTCATAGACTGCACATACATCGATCCTCTGACTTGCGTTCTACCAACACAGGTTATTGCATTAAGCCTACAAAGCCGACTTTTCCCCATAAGACAACAACAGCTTGACTGAAATGGCTAATAAGGAGAGCGCGCCCGATTCCAGGACTTGAGCGTGTTATGCGGCTTGATGATATGATATTGAGCTAGCCCGTCGTCTCCCAACATCCACCAGGCAAGCAAGCACAACGCCAGCCCTAATAGGCAAGATTCCCAACCCGCATGAACTAAGCAATTGCCCGGGCCTCTGAGCACTAGTCTGCTGCCATTCACGGAACGTTTACCTTAAGCAAGCATACCCTTGTGCTATCGCATCATCGTCCAAACGATACCCTACATGGCTGCAAGCTCTGAGAGATTTCCACATAGTAGGCGGACTACAGACTCATATTCCGAAGGCCCACCTATAGTGTGGCCATGAAGGAACTAAGTCGGGCTTTCTGATGATAGATACGTCTTGAGGCGTGTGCCCAAGATAGCACAGCAAAGACAAGCAACGCCCCTATAAGGCAGATTCAGCACGCACTCCGCCTTGAACAAGCATTGCGCGCGGGCTGGCTAGGGAGCTGCCTGAACCGTTTTAACCTAAAGCAATGCATCATGCATGCTATCCTCAGGTCGACATGATTTGAGATAGATGATGCGGTGTGTCCCACCAAACGGAAGCCATCAACACACGCATCACAGCAAGCAGGCAACCTACGCTTGGAACACAAGGACACTCCCACCAACTATCTAAACGCGTAGCTATGAAAGAATGAGTCTTCATTCATAAGAGAAACAAACCGTAAAGCAAGCATACCCAACAGCAATCATCGATAAGCCAAACTAGTTCGCGACATGGCCAAACTAACACAGCGAAGTGGGGCTCATGAGTATGCGCGTTTGGACTCCTCACATAAACTTGGGCACTGCTTGGGGATTATCGAAAACTCATCTCTTTTTCCCCTCGCGAACCACGGCTTCCAGCCTTGGCTTGCACTTGGCATGCCTCCCCAGCACATGCTTGTCCATTGGCATGCCATCTCCCACACATACCTAGCATGCCACGCCACTAGCACATGCCTAGGCATAGCCATCCCAGCACATGCCTGTCTATCACCCTACATGGAGTAACTACCACCTTCCCTATAAAATACATCTGCACAAAAAAACCTAAAGTGTCAAGGGAAATCTACATTATATTTTTTGAGGAAATCATAATTTTTGGAGGCACCCAGCACGTCGTCAGGTCACTGCCGGTCCACAGCGTTTCACGACTCGTCGTGGCGGAAAACAAGTCAGACGTGCTTGGCATGTTGTGCTGGGCAACCATGGCGGCGCGGAGCGAGAGGGTGGTGGGGTTTGGGGGCGAGCTTACGGGGGATCGCGGAGGTGGGCAGCAGTGTGATGCGTGTGGCGTGGGGTTGTGCCAGGTTACGGGAACGCACGCGTGTGGCTGGGGGGGGGGTCGAACATGCGCATGTTGTGGGGCGCTGTTCCGAAGCGGATTCGGTTCATGGGGCCATAATTATCACATGGATGTGGTGCGAGACGTCCTCCAGAGGAGATGCGTTCTGGGTGCAACATGAGCACTTTGGATGTGGGGGGGCGATGTTAAAAGTCAGGATTTGAGTTATGGTTGGCAGCGGTGATTACGGATTAATGTTGTGGATAGATCGTTTTACTAATAACATCATCCGCGCTTTAGCATCGTGGGGCATTTTACAAGCCACCCGGGGCTGATTATAGGCATTGGGCTGGGAGACAGATGCCTTGCGTTGTATCTAGCACTTATACCTCGAGTCTCGTGTGCTTTCAACCTTGCCCTTGCTTGGCACAAAACCCAAAGGGTTCTCAAGCCCCGGTCTCCCTAATATTACATTATCACAAAAACAAGTGACAGAACCAACATTAATTTTTTTGAGAATCATAATTTTTCGAGGTTTGCTGCTCGTAGTCGGGGCACAATCACGATTCGTTGGGCAAGAAATCACCGTCGTTGGGCGAGTGGGCAGGCGGCTGGGCCAAGTTGCGAGTTTTCTAGGCAGCGTGGGGGGAGGGGCGCTTGGCGTGGGGCCCCTCTATATATACATTCCGAGAAAAATCCCAAAGTGACGGGAAAAACAAAAAACATTACTTCTTCAACGGATCATAACTGGCCCCTTGAAAAATTTTCAACACTTGTGAAATCTTCAGCACTTGTGAAATTTTCAAACACGTTTGAAATTTTTCAACGTTTGGGTGAATAATTTCACAAGTGCTACCAAAAAGCCTCCCGGAACAAACCCTTAGGGATTTTTTATGGTTTGGAGTTTTGGTGGGGGGGGACGAATCTGAGCGATCGCAGGGCTGAATCCCCAGTGGATCGGGGCAGCAAGGCCACTTTTGCCACTTAAAATTACCCGTAAACTTATTTAAGATCCGCACCGACGGCCGCTCATCCGCCCGGGCTCACCGCCCAAGGCGATTTGCAGCGACCGGCCGCGCCCCTTCGCTACTCTTCGGGCGCCGTGGCACTATGCCTCGACGGCCGGGGTAGGTCGCCGCGCTTAAAGCGCCATCCATTTTCGGGCTAGTTTGATATCGGCAGGTGGTTGTACAACACTCCTATAGCGGATTTCGACTTCCATGACCACCGTCCTGCTGTCATTAATCGATCCAACAACACCCGTTGTGGCGGTTCTCTAGTTTAATACCGCAGGTTGGTTTGGCACCGTAACCCGGGCTTTCCGGTTCATCCCGCATCGCCAGATCTGCTTAACCAAAAATGGCCCCCAATGGAGCCTCCGAGTCCTGGCGCTCCGGGCCCCCTTCAACAAAGCCCACGGATCGACCGTTCCTACCATTTAAAGAGTTTTGAGAATCAGTCGAGGGGGGCGGCCCGGTTTTTGCCCCACCGATGCCCTCTAATCATTCGCTTTACCCGATAGAACTCGAACCCCGCTCCCAGCTATCCTGAGGGAAACTTCGGAGGGAAGCCAAGCTACTAGACGGTTCGATTAGTCTTTCGCCCCTAAACCACAAGTCAGCACGAACATTTGCAAAACGTCAGTATCGATGCGGGGCCTCCCCAGAGTTTCCCTGGCTTCGCCCCGCTTCAGGCATAGTTCACCATACTTTCGGGTCCCGACAGCAAGCTCACACTCAGAACCGTCTCAGAAAGATCAAGGTCGGTCTCGATCGGATACGGTGTTCAACACCACGAGGGGGATCCGCCAATCAGATGTCCTTTACGCCTTTTGCGGGTTAACTCACCCTATACCCGTTTTGACAGGAAGTCGCACAACATGTCAGACTCCTTGTCCGTGTTTCAAGACGGCCGAATGAGGGTGCCCGCAGGCCGTGGCCTAGGAGCACGCAGGTGCGCGAAGCAACGCCGTGACGCGGCGCGTCGCTTACCTCCAACCAGCACGAACGGCACAACGGCATCTCCACACCGGCATATCAACAGCCTGGCTTTGGCCGCCTACCAATCGCACCCGTGGTCCAACTGCCCCGAGCCGATCCGGTGCAGACCGACTTTACAAAACAACCGTTCCAAAACATCGACCCCGGACGCATCGCCGCACCCATTTCGCTTCCCTCAACCGACAATTTCAAGCACTCTTTGACTCTCTTTTCAAAGCCTTTTCATCTTTTCCCTCGCGGTACTTGTTTGCTATCGGTCTCAAAACCACACGCCAGTATTTAGCCTTGGACGATATTTACCAGCCCTATTGGGGCTAGGCATTCCCAAACCACCCGACACGCAGACCAGCAGCCTCGTGGGTGCACAGGGTCCGCACGACGGGTGCTCTCACCCTCATCCGCCCGCCCCCCTTCCAGGGGACTTGGGCCCGGTCCCCAACCTGAGAGAGCTGCTTCTCACCCAGCTACAATTTTTAACGACAATTCGGACGACGAAGAGACACGCCCCGATTTCAGCTGGGCTCTCCCGCGTTCGCTCACGCCGTTACTAACAAGGGAATCCTTGTAAGCTTTCGTTTCCTCCGCTTATTGATATGCTTAAACTCAGCGGGTAGTCCCCGACCTGCCCTCTGTCGGCGATCGAAAGCACTCGTCAAAACGAACAACACACTAACAATGCAGTACATATTCTAAGAGACGCAGATACACCAACAAGCGAAACGTATACGCAAAAAACAAAAGGCCCCATGACAAAGCACGAGAGCCGAGACACCCCTGTCTTATCAACAACGACAACCTAGCCGTCCGCGTTACCCCGCATGAGGAGACTCCTAATTTAAGCGCAACCACGCCATGGGAACGGGAGACCAATATCCGCCCCCGACACTCGGACATCCCTAGGACACCAGGCGAGGATGCCTGGAGGGGCGACGGATGCGTACGCCCACGGCAGACGTGGCCATCAACCCGATTGCTATCGGGCGCAACTTGTGCATTCAAAAAACTTTCACGATGGTTCACGGGATTTTCTGCAATTCACAACCAAGTATCGCATTTTGCTGAACTTTCTTTCATCGATAGCAATGCGAGCCGAGATATCACGTTTGCCAGAGATCGATTTAATTTACCAAAGAAGCCCTTGTCTCAACGCGCACGAAACCGCGAACGGGCGCGCAACAGACGGGCCTTTAATTTTTGTTTTCCTTGCACTCTTGGCCGGGGGTTTGTTATTTCGTCACACCAGCCATGATGCCCAAGGGTATGGGGCCATGAATGAACGACTCTCGTCGACAAAAGGCCTCACAAGTCCCGAAAAAAATGCTTTCGGATCCTCACAAGGTCAAGATGTGTTAACTTGTTTCACTGAACAGTCGTCTCTGCTATGCATGGGTTCGACAATGATCCTCTTTCCGCCAGGTTCAGCCTACGGAAACCTTGTTACAGACCTGCTCCTTTCCTCTAAAGATAAGTTTCAGTGGAATTCCCTCGCGACGTCGCGGGCCTAGCGAACCGCCACTTCGCCAAAACGCATCTAACACTTCACCCGGACCATTCAAATCGGTAGGCAAGCGACGGAGCAGGTGTGTTACAAAGGGCAAGGGACGTAACAAACAAGCGAGCTGATGACATCCGCTTACTAGGAAACCTCGTTTAAAGGGACCCAACAATGCAAGATCTATCCCCATACGACTGAAAATTTTCACAAAGACATTCCCGAGCCTGCAGCCAAGGCTATATACTCGATTGAATACAGTCAGTGTACGCCGAGAGCGCGGCCACAATACATCTAAGGGCATCACAGACCTGTTATTGCCTGCGAAACTTCCGTGGCCTAAAAGGCCATAGTCCCTCTAAGTACTGCCATGGAGGGATACGCTCCATAGCTAGTTTACAGGCTGAGGTCTTCGTTCGTTAACGGCAATTAACCAGACAAATCGCTCCACCCAACTCAAGAAACGCCATGCACCACCACACCATAGAATCAAGAAAGAGCTCATCATCTGTCATCCTTTCTACTTATGTCTGGGTGGACCTTGGTAAGTTTCCCCAGGTTGATCTCAAATTAAGCCCAAGGCTCCACTCCTGGTGGCGTGTCCCTTCGTCAATCCTGTAAGATTTCAGCCTTGCGACCCAATACTCCCTACTCCCCCCGAACCCAAAAAACTTTGATTACACATAAGTGCCACTGGAGTCCCTAAAAGCAAACTTCCGCCTGAGTCCCTGGTCGGCCATCGTGCTTATGGTTGAGACTAGGACGTTATCTGTTCGTCTTCGAGCCCACCCACTTTCGTTCTTACAGATCTAATGAAAACATCCTTAGAGCAAATGCTTTCGCAGTTGTCTCGTGATCTTTCCATAAATCCTAGAATTTCAAACCCTGACTATGAAATACGGAAATGAGCCCCCGACTGTCCCCTGTTAATCATGACTCCGATCCCGAAGGCCAACAATCAGGACCGAAATCCTAGATGTTATCCCCCCTGCTAATGTATACCAAGCCGTCCAGCTTGCTTTGACACTCTAATTTACTCAAGTACAACAACGTCCGAGCACGCGACCCGCCAGTTAAGGGTAGGAGCGCATCGCCGACAGAACAGCCGACGAGTAAAACCGCGTCACACACTATTGGCGCGGACTCGGCCGAACCCAACCCAAACGTCCAACTACGAGCTTTTTAAACTGCAACAACTTAATTATACCTATTGGGAGCGCTGGAAATTACCAGCGGCAGTCGCTGGCACAACAGACTTGCCTCCAATGGATACCTCGTTAAGGATTTAGATTGTACTCATATCATTACCAGACTCTTACTGAGCCCGGTATTGTTATTTATTGTCACTACCATCCACCGTGGCTGGAATGGGTAATTTGCGCGCCTGCTGCCTTCCTCTGGATGTGAGTCCCCGTCTCTCCAGGCTTCCCCTCTCGGAATCGAACAACCCTAATTCCCGTCACCCTCACCATCACCATATAGCCACCTATCCTACCATCGAAAGTTGATAGGAGGCAGAAATAAATTTGAATGTAGCGCTCCGCCAGGCCACGAGGGCGTGCGATCCGTCGATTAATCATGAAACATCGCAGCTAACGCGGCTAAAGCCCACGCGTCCTGACCTTTTATCTAATAAAAGCATCCCTTTCCCAGAAGTCGGGGGCTTTGTTGCACGATATACTCTAGAAATTTACTACGGTTATCCAGTAGAAAGATACCATCAAACAACTATACTGATTTAATGAGCCATTTCGCATTGTTCACAGTCTGAATTTGTTCAAATTTCACATCATGCTTATCGGGTGAGACAATCATATGAACTACTGGCAGGATCAACCAGGTAGGCATTCCTCTTTGACAAGATGCCCATCACCGACAATGGCGTGCCATACCGGCTGGGGCATCATTCAGACAACAGAACAAGCCGAACTATCACGCCTGAAACACAGAGGCACAGAACAAGGATGCCCTAAGGAGACTCCATGCCCACCATCAGGTTCCGTATGACCAAGGCATAACACTCAACCACAACTGCTCAATCAGCGGGCACAACATCAACGCAAGCCATTACGATCAGTGCAAAGAGACCAAGCTTCAGGTTCAGCTTACAACCACCGAGATGACACAAGAAAACAGCAACTTTCCAGATATCGATCGCGGACAATTCCCCACAGACGTAGGTAGGCAACCACAGGAAACACCCACACTCTGCCGTACGCATACTAAGCCTAGGCAAGAACATCTGAAGAGGTAAGTCGGGATGCGTGCACGTTGGTGCGCAAAAGAAGCAAAGAGCCAACCACCCGTAACTAACAAACACCCACCATGCCCTTTAAACAGATGGACGTTTCCGTAAACCACCTCGGCAAGTGGCACCCAACCATAGGCCAAGAGGGCAAGCAGACACCAAATGCAAAAGTGGATTTCCAAAACATTCACCGGGCGATGCCGAAGGCCACACCGAACTATATAAGGCTACAAATTGTTTCTTCACGTTTGAGATACTCCTACCTCAGTCCCGATGCCTTAATAACTAGCAATCCAAAAGTCATAATCAGGTTGCATCGGAGGATTGGGTTCAATAGGACAATATTATACACACACTAATGAACGCTAGCCATCTGTGAATGACATTGGGGGTTCCAGCTCGTTCACTCCCCAACATAAATTTAACTTGGCACTCGCGAAGCGATCATAGACATCAAAACTTTCTGAAACGCCAACAAAGTGAATCCATCATGCCAAAATAGGCCGTCGGCCACACTTGTTGGCACCATCGTTGGGTCAATGATAGAATTAGGGCATGTCCCAAATCCACAGCAAGAACCAAGCAAGCAACAAACCCCTATAGGCAATTCACCCCGCTTGAACTAGCAATTGCGGGCTGGCCTTGCTGCAGAATTGTTACCCAATCTTTAAAGCAAGCATCATTAGTCGCCATCATCGATCATACTTATACCAACATGTTTGTGGCAACAGCTCAAGCGACATCCCCATAAGACCACAGGCTTCTGCCTGAAATTCCTATGGGGGTGCCATGCAGGATTGTGTTGGTCTTGACTGATAGAAAATTGGGCGTGTCCCTAACCCAACCAGCAACAAGCAACAACCCCTATAGGCAGATTCCACCCGATTGAACTAGCAATTGCGGGCGGGCTGTTGCTGCCCAGAATGTACCTAAAGCAAGCTATCACTTTGTGCCACTCATCGAATCTCCAGACTTGTACCAACATGGTTGTTGCAAGCTCAAGCGAGATTTCTTTTCTTTCTTTTTTTTTTTTTGTTCTTTTAATGTGTGTAGTGCGTGATACGTGGTTCGCTCGTGCTGAGCGAGCGCTACACGCGAGCGGCAGCGGCGCGCGTCGGCGTGCGGGCTTCTTGTGTGTTTGCTCTTTTTGTCATCTTGTTTTTCTCTTCTTTTTTCTTTTTGTTTTTTGTGGTCTTTTGTTACTTTCCCCATAGACCACGCTTGCCTGAAATGCCGAAGAGGGAGTGCCAAGCAGGATTGTTGTTAGACTTGGGTTTAGGATCAGATATTGGGGCCGATGTCCCAAAATCCACAGCCAAGCACACAACGCCCCTATAGCAGCATTCCACCCGCTTCCCTTTCTTGAACTCAGCAATTGCGGGCTGGCTGTGCTGCCGTAACTTACTTTACAGCAAGCAATCCCTTTAGCTAAATCATCGGTCCCCAGCAGCGAATACCCCTACATGGCTGGCAAACTTCAGAGAGAGAGTCCACATAGCGCACACTTGCCGGGCAGGCAACCTATGGAGAGGGGCCTTAAGGAAAACCTAAGTCGGGTTGATGACAATAGATATTCCGTGCGCGTGTCCCAAAAATACACCAGGCAAGCAAGCACACCGCCCCCTCAGAGCATTCCACCACTCCGCCCAGTTGACCACTAGCAATTACCGCGAGGCGACACACGCCCGCAGTCCTGACTGTCCTGCCCCCGCACAAGAACCGCACCCCTCACCAAGGTCCTTTCTCTAAAGCGCGGCACAGATTGTCACGTTTGCAGTGTGATGCTATCAACATACATAACGGTCAGCGATATCTGAGATCTCGCGATAGATCAACTAGCAATCATCAGGTGTGTCCACATACGGACAAAGCATAAACGCAAACCCAAGCACCAAAACAGCTCGCTCTGCCAAAGGTCAGTTACCACCTACCAGGCACGTCAATGGATAAGAGAACATCGCGGCTTACATAGCATTGCGCCTAAGAGAGACGAAAACATCCTACATAGCAAGCGCATTCCCAGACATCTGCAAACACATCGCTACGAATCTACCCAGCACCAACTACTTCGCGGCAATGAACATTGGCAAAACTAACGTGAAAGTAGGGTGCTCAGTATGGCTTGTGGGCTCCTCCCTAAACTTAGGGCAAACTTGGGGTTATCTGGTTTTCTTCTCCGGGTCCACGCGCCGACCGCACTCCTACTCCGCTATCGAGCCGTTCCAGAAAAACCCCTCGTACGGGCCTTCTTGCCTGCCTTCCCAGCACAGCTTCGTTCAGTGGCATGCCATCCCACATCAAACCGAAGGCATGCCATTTTTCCCATCACAGCCTGGCAGGCAATCCAGCCATGCCTGTCTCCCCCGAAGAGACACCATCACCCCCTATAAGATAACATCCTTCAGCCAACACAACTAAAGTGCGACAGGAAATAACAGTCTAAATTTTGTAGAGAGTTCTTAACTGTTGTTAGAGGCATGCAGCGTCGTCCCGGCACGCTTTCAGCTCGCGTCCGTCGCGGAGGAGAACAAGGCATTGCAAAAGGGCTAAGCGTCTTGGCGTGCCTGCTGGGCAACCATGCCATGATGTGGCGGCAGCTTTCCAGGCAGCAAACGAGACTTGTTTTCCAGTCAGCGTTGCTGGGCAACAATGCCATGACTTTGGGGCGCCTTCCCAAGGGCTAGACGTGCTGGGACAAATTGCCATGCATGCGGAATAGCGCTTCCAAAGGCACGCGTGACTGGGCAAACAGCCATGATGTCGGGCGCTTTCCCAAGGCAGCATGGCTTGGTTTGCCACAACGTGCTTAATAGGTGTGGGGACTTCAGATCGAAATAACTCACAAACCATCGTCGCTCCGCTTGTAGGACT